>PVKC010075020.1:0-11403 GCA_004027635.1 Crocidura indochinensis | reverse complement strand
TTTTTTTTTTTTTTTTTTTTTTTTTTTTGGTTTTTGGGCCACACCCAGTGACACTCAGGGGTTACTCCTGGCTATGCGCTCAGAAGTCGCCCCTGGCCTGGGGGACCATATGGTTCAACCACGGTCTGTCCAAGGCTAGCGGTAAGGCAGGCACCTTACCTTCAGCGCTACCGCCCGGCCCCCAAAGGCAACTTTTAAAGATAAAAGGCTTTCTTGAGTGACTTGTCCTAGCTCAATTGTCATCAAGATTAATAAGAAAACAGAGAAACAAAAAAGGGGTAGACGATAGTTCTCCAGTGCGAGAAATTTATGAGCTAGCTTCTCGAGGGGGACGTTATACATAGAAAATAGGGAAAGTCTCTTTTGTTGGTGGTGTTCTTGTTGCTCTGGGTTTGGGGTCACAACCTACAGTGCTCAGGGGCTCAGTGCTCATGGGGTTGCTTCTGGCAGTTGTGGGAAATTGAACTAGGGATTCCCACAAACAAAGCAAGTGCTCAGTCCTGAGATCCAACACCTCCCCCCAGGAAGTCTCGTCCCACATTAAGGTGAACACTGGAGATAAAAACAAAACAAAACTATTTAAGACAATGTGGTAGGGTTTATTTATTTTTTTCCCTTTTTCTGTGGAGGGATTAGTTTGGGGCCACACCCAGTGATGTTCAGGAGGTACTACTGGCTCTACACTCAGAAATCCAGAGGACCATATGTGGTGCCTGTGATTGAACCAAGCTGCATGCTAGGCAAGTACCTCACCCAATTTTTAATGCAGTGTTTAGTTTCTCAGGAATCTAGAGAGAGGGAAATACTTCTAGTAAATATATTCCACAGTTATGGGAATCCATACACTTCTTTATTCCACAGCAGGTTTCCCAAGTTAGGTTCACTTCTTGGCTCTTTAAATTCTGCTTTGCTGGGGACTGGTTTTCTCCAGAAAAATGGTGGCTCAGCTGCGGGTGGAAGCTGGCACTGCACGCAGGCTGTCTGATACAGCCATCTGCTCATTATCTGTATTTTTAGGTTCCTGCAAGAAGCCATTGTAAGTGCTGGCGTTTTTAAAAAGTAATTTCAGCATTTTGAAAAAGAGGGGGAATTTTTACCATGCTATTTATTTCTGAGGATATTCATGTTTATTCTAAAAGGCCCAATTAAAGAAAATTTGATAACTGGGGTTATCAAAATTTTATTCTCAAAAGATCCAGTGTTCTCCCCATCATAGATGCTGCATCCTGGGTCGGATTCATATTTTATTCTCATCAAATGAAAAGTCATATCATCTCTATTATGCTTGAGAGATCATTGAAGGGGGAAGTACTAAAAAAAGTTGTAATTTTTTTTCTCTTTGGATTTTGAACCTCTTGGTAGTAGGTTTTTTTCCCCACACACAATGACCTTCTGTTATTTCTACCTGATACCAACAAGCCTGATGTGCACTAATATAACTAAAGAAAACTGTAGGCACAGAGAGATAGTACAATAAGTGGATTGAGAGTTTGTCTGGCTCTCTACTCCTCACATCCCATATGGTTCCCTGAGTGCAGCCTGCAGTGATCCTTGATCCCAGAGCCCAGGAGTAAGCCCTGAATACCACCAGGTTTGACTCCCAAACAAAAACCAAACAATAATTAACACTTTTTAGAGGAATCAGGCAATCCTGGGAATCTTGGATAGTTTGGTTTTACTTGGGCATTTAAGGGAGGCATTAAGACAAAACAAGAGGGAAATGATGGAGAATATTTCATGGTAATTGCATAGTAATGAGGTGTGAACAAATAAAATTCTGAAGAGAGAGTTATCAAAGAACATGGAGTGCCCTCAGCTCTGAGTGTTATGAGGGTGCTCTGGAAGCCTGTCATGGACTCACCCAGTGAGGTGTCCTGAGGAAGAGACTGTATGAGGTGGGAAGGAGCACATATCTTGCATGCACAAAGCCCTGAGTTTGATCCCAGCACTCACAGCCCCTCAAGCATCACTGGACTTAGCCCTAGTGACTCCCTGAATACCACTTACGAGCACATCTTCTCTGTTAAACAGCCCAGAATCTGGCAGGTGAGAAGAGTTCTAAAAGAAGTGAGATGACTGGTACTTTGGCCCAAGCAAAACATGCATGGATGCGAAAAGACGATTATGTGACTCTAGAAGCAGAATTGAATTACTGGATCTGAGGGGGCCTGGGTGTGCGGTTTGCACATTTTGGTTAACACCATCCAGTCATATACGTTCACTTGATTTTGTTTTCTGGGAGTCACACAGAGCTATGTTCAGGACTTACTCCTGGCTCTACCTTTGAGATCACCACTCCTTGTGGACTCAGGGGGCATAGATAAAGTGTGGCAGGATTGAACCCAGGTTGGTAGCATGAAGGCCTACTGCTGTGCTTTCTCTGTTTCCTGTATCTTCTGTTTAAATACATTTTCCTCTTTTGATGTTTGTTGCTGGTTGATTCAAAGTTTGGGGATTTTTGAGTGATTCAGATAGTTGAACTGATGAAAATGAGAAAAAGGAGTTTAGGAAAGCTTTCCATAGGATACAAAGAATTCACTTTTCTTTTTATAAAGGGAAGTGGGTGGAAAGGGAAAAAAAATCCATCTGGCATATAGCAGCCTGAAATGTTGTTTTAAGCTAGTAAAAATAGAAGATTGCTGAAAATATCATAGCAGAACATAACAGACTGTGGACAAGTGTACAATACAGATTTTTCTAATAAGCTATGTTAAATACCCATATTTTACTTAAAACAGGGCCATGTTCTTGTTTGTTGTTACATAAGACCTGATTTTATTTTATTTTTTTTAAGTTTCCCTTCATTACCAAAGCATATAGGGCTTGTTTGGCCCTCAAGATTAACAATGTCAGGCTTAGAATTATGCAGAATAGATTCTCCTATTCTGAGTTTTTGTCCTTTTCCAATACTTTCCCCCTCTATGAAGACATGGAGAAGTTAGGATGTGACCTATCTGTTCATTTATTGTACATTTGTATGCATTGGTGCGAACAAGGCTCAATGATTTTGACAAGCCCTTGTAAATATCCTCTTTGTTCAAGTTCCAGGAATGGCTGGGCATGATTAAGAGGAGCTGAGTCAGAATAAAGGGATTAGGGGCTCTTGGAGATCTGAGAAACACCTAGAGGAGAGAATAATGGGATATAACGATAATTCAAATAGCAGGAAGTAGCTTGGGGGTAGGGATTTGTAGGGAGTCTTATGAAAACTTAATCATTGGGACTTACCTTGGTGTTCTTGAAGGTAGGAGCTGAGAAGAAAATGTCAAGGTAAAATTTTGAGCCCCCATAAAATTTGGCTTCATAAAGAGGGGACAGAACGACACTTTATTCAGATGATTTTTGAAACCTTTCATGATCTTGCTTGGCCTAAGATTTATAGAGGTTAAAAGCAGCTTTATGTTGATACCCTTGTGAATAAAAAATCATAATGACCCTCAAATGGTGCAATGCATAATAAAATCCCAAACTGAATTTTATGGTTGATGAATGCTATCTCCCTGTTAAGTGAATTCGTTGTTATCACAAGCTGGGAAATTGTGATGATGAGTTATTTTTTACAATCCATCTGAATACTCTGGCTTTTTCCTCTGAGAATCATGGACATTAAGAACTTTGAGATATCTGGTGTCTTGATTATTGGAGTATGACAATTTTTTTTCTTAAAATCTGGCACCTGTTTAACAGAAGCAATAATGAGCAATAAATACTGATCTAGTCATTCTTGCACTTAGAAATCCATTAATCAGGGGCCAGACCAATGGCCCAGTGGTAGGGCATTTGTCTTGCATGCGGCTGACCCAGGATGGACCGTGGTTCAATCCCCCAGTATCCTACATGGTTCCCCAAGCCAGGAGCGATTTCTGAGCTCAGAGCCAGGAGTAACCCCTGGCCCAAAACAAAACAAGAAACCCATTAATCAGAGGTAAATGTTAAAATATTCCCTGGGGGGGCCCGGGAGATAGCATGGAGGTAAGGCGTTTGCCTTTCATGCAAAAGGTCATCGGTTCGAATCCCAGTGCCCCATATGTTCCCCCGTGCCTGCCAGGAGCAATTTCTGAGCATGGAGCCAGGAGTAACCCCTGAGTACTGCCGGGTGTGACCCAAAAATCAAAAAAAAAATATTCCCTGGGACCAAAGAGGTACAGCCATTACAAGGCTGCAGTGAGTGCTTTGCACAATAAGAGGACTGGATTTGTTCCCCAGCACTGCATGATACCCCACCACCACCATTCACCACCAGGAGTGATCAGCATACCAGGAGTAGCCAGCCACCACTAGGTGAGGTCCAAAAATTAACCCCCCAAAATATACAGATAATATCCTAATAAGAGAGGCAAAGTTTAACTTTCTGACCAAAAGCCAGAAAAAATATAGTTTACTAATTAGTATTCACCAAAGTTATTTCACATTTACTTGAAAAGTTGTGATTTAGGACCAGAGAGATAGTACAAGAGTTAAGATGCTTGCTTTGCAGATAGTTGACCCTGATTTAGTCACTGGGGTCACTTGGTCCACTGAGCATTCCTTGTAGGAGCCCTAGAGTACCACCACCTCAGATCATTACAAATGTGGCTCTGGTTATACCCCCACAACCTGGTAGGGCACAGCATTTACAAGTGCTTGTGCAGAGCCTCCAACTCTAGGACCACAGCATAGCCTCCATAGTTGTGCTTGGGAGAAAGTGAGGGATTGCAGGGTGTGGAGGGTATGAAGAGGAAAGTTTCAAGGGCCAGAGTGATGGTACAGGGATGGGGTGCTTGCCTAGCATGAAGCCTGGCTACCTGTATGGTTACCCAAGTACACTAGGAGTGATCCCAAAGAAGCACTGGGAATAGTGCCTCCCCCAAAATGGTGGGTAGGGTTTCAATTTAGTGTGTATGTTTTTATCTTTGTGTGCCTGAAATTGTATTTTATAAGTACCTAAAAGTAAGACTGACTGATTATAATGACCCTTTACCCCAAATCTGTCTACTTATTATTATAAGTTGCCTCATCAGAAACTTAGTACAGTTATTCCTGAAAGTGGATCAGTAATTTTATCATAAAAAATGAAATTAGTGAGATTATACCATGCTTCTTACTAGGTACCTATAAGAAAGCATGTATCATCTCAGTATCAAAAAATCATTTCAGTATTAAAACTTGCTTTGCTTGAACAATAAGAACATTGAAACAAAGACAGCAATTGAAGCCATGGTAGTGGTATTGTCTCCCCCTACCTCATTAATTTGTTTTACTGGAACTTCAAAACACAGGAGTGACATAGTAGAATATATTGTGGCAGGGACAGGAATACCTAGGATCCAAGTTGGTTAATATGTATAATGAAAGATTTGACATGATGGTTTCAACTGTGGAGTTAAGATAGTGAAGGGAAGATCTTGACTGGATCAGGCAGACTGCTAACACATAAAATGGAAGAGAAGAATCCTTAGAACAAAGCAGAAAGCCAGTTTCTATCTGATTGTCTCAAGCTTGAATGTTGGATGCTTGTGGGCAGGAAACTTTGTGACTTGTCAACCTATTAAATGTCATTTCCATCGTAATTTGGCAATCAGACCTGAACTTTAATCTCAAATGTAAGTAGATCCCATTTCCGATCCAAGTCCATAAATCTCAAGTTCCTGTTCTTTCACGCACGATCTTGGCATATCAGGGAGTTTTGCACAGACCTGAGAAAACACCACACCCTGGAAAAATCCTTCTTAAGAAAGATAGAGCAACTCTTGGGAACATTTAAAATCTGCATGTGCTTATTCCCATTGAGTCTTTGCTTAAAACCTCCCCCCACCCCACATACTTTCTTGGAATCTAACTATTCCAGAACTTCAGTGTTTGAATGCAGTAAGGAGAATTTTGTGACAAAGTGTAGTAGAGTGAATAAGATATTTGGCTTGAATGTAGTCCACCCATGTTCAATCCCTAGCACCCCATACGATCCCCAAACTTGCCAGAAGTGATCTGTGAATATAGAATAAGTAAACTCTGAGCACTGCTAGGTGTGGCCCAGAAACCAAAGAGAGAGAAGTTTATGAATGCTACATAAGCCTGAGCTTGAGTTCCAAAATGGTTTTAATCTAGAATAGAAAGACTGGGAATGTTGTTTTTCTTTTCTTTCTGGAGGTCTGGGGGACCCTTGGAAGTAAAGGAGAGTTGGAATACACATGTTCTCTGTAGAGAATTAATAAATAATAGGAAGCTGCTGAGAAAGAAAGATACAAGATTTTCCTACCACTTTTCCTCTGGCCAGACACAGGATGTAGCTTTGCTGTATTTTCATGGCATGTTTTAGCCACTCACCCATTCATGTGAGGGAAGCCTATCTTCAGAGTATTGCTATAAGACTAGAGAGATAGTATAGCAAGTAAGGTGCTTACTTTGAATGTAGCAGATCCTGTTAGATCCCTAGTACCCCATAAGATCTCCAAAGTTTGCCAGGAATGATCCCTGACTGCAGAGCCAGGAGTAAGCCCTAAGAACAACTGAGTGTGGCCCATAAAGCAAAAGCACAGGGCTGGAGAGATAGCATGGAGGTAAGGCATTTGCCTTGCATGCAGAAGGTTGGTGGTTCGAATCCTGGCATCCCATATGGTCCCCCGAGCCTGCTAGGAGCGATTTCTGAGCGTGGAGCCAGGAGTAACCCCTGAGTGCTGCTGGGTGTTACCCAAAAACAAAACAAACAAACAGACAAAAAAACCCAAAAAACAAAAAACAAAACAAAAACAAAATAAAAAAAAAATCACAAGAACAAAGTGTTGCTGATATAAATGATCTGAATATACATATCTCTACATGAGTTTTTATTTTGATATTTCATTTGGGGGCTAGAGTGCTCTATGCAGGAGCCTGGGGGTCATCCCCCAGTTCTTTTCAGCCATCTGGGCTGCCAGGTTCAGAGCTCTGCCTATGGCACTGGGGTCTATATGCTCAGGATTGTATGCAGTGGGCTTCGTTGCCTGATGGACCCAGGGACATGCACAGTGCCCTCCCTTATCCATGAATTGTCTCCAGTTTATATTAAGGAGAATTTTCTTGCTGAGTAATTACTATTTACAGGTATGCTCCATGGTCATCTCTTGTTTTTACTTAATTACTTTCCATAAATCTTGTGCCACTTTTCACTTACATCAGCTGTGCTTGGAAGTATTTATTGTCTAATTTGCTCACCTCAGTCTCAGCTTTACCCTTGCTGGGTTTTGGATTCTTAGGAAGAACTAGGTATTTTTATCAGGTTGATATGGTTGGAAAAGTGTTTTTATTCGTCAACTGATCATTCTTTTTTAGTAATAATTCATGACTATTTAACATTTAGATTCACTTATCTTCTTTGCCCATTTTTTCTATTTGTATCTTTTCATCTCCTTTGCCCATATTTTCATTTGTATATTTCTCAATATTAAGAGAAATTTCTCAATATAGTAAAAGGGTCATGTTGGAGATATGGCATTGTTCCTAGTTCCTTATTTTATTAAATTAGATATTTTTATTATATATGAAGAAAAATTGCTTCTTTTTTTATTATTTTGGGTCACACCTGGCTGCACTTAGGGGTTACTCCTGGCTATATGCTCAGAAATCGCTCCTGGCAGGCTCAGAGGACCATATGGGATGCCGGGATTTGAACCACTGTCCTTCTGCATACAAAGCAAATGCCCTACCTACATGCTATCTTTGCGACCCCATGATTCATGTTATTTAATTTGAAAGTTGCTTCTAAAATAAGTAAGTCCTTCCTTAGTATCTGACCAGATACATAATTTTATTTTCTTTTAAATTATGACTTTTCACTTATGTCTTTAAAATAGATAAGAATGGCCTGGAGTTTGGTACGGTGGGTAGGGTACTTGCCACACATGTGATCAACCCAGGTTTGAACCCTAGCACTCTATATGGTTGCTCAGGCCTACCTGGAGTGACTTTGAGTGCAAAGCCAGGAGAAACACCTGAGCATTTACACATATGGCTCAAAAACCAAAAATAAATTAATAAATAAAATAGCTGAAATTTATTTTTTTAAATGTAACAGTAATATTTGTTGGCTAGCTAGTACATGCAAAATTTTTCTATAGTTTGCTATTTTGTTATCAGCATTAAAAATATCTGTTAGAATTGACATTCTGTTTTTTTGTTTGGTTTTTGGTTTTTGGGTCACACCCGGCAGTGCTCAGGGGTTACTCCTGGTTCCATGCTCAGAAATTGCTCCTGGCAGGCAGGGGGACCATATGGGGCACCGGGATTCAAACCGATGACCTTTTGCATGAAAGGCAAACACCTTACCTCCATGCTATCTCCCGGGCCCCTAGAATTGACATTCTGACAGACTTCCTACAGGTATGCTAAAAACAAATTTAGTGAGCCACATCTTCTCTGAGCTTGAGTTTTCGCTTCTATGGAGTTAGAAAATTAGAGATTTTCATTTTTTTTTCAAGCTTTAAACTTATTTTCTTAAATTTAACAACCCCACACCACAAAGGTAAAAACAACCGTTCTTTTTTGTTTATTATTTTAATCACCTTAATGATTATTTTAAGTAAATACCATAAACACAATAAATAATCACAGATACAAGGTTGTTTATAATATAGTTGGGTTTACAATGATTATTTTTTCCTTTTTTTGTTTGTGTTTTTGTTTTTGGGTCACACTCAGCAGTGCTCAGGGACTATTCCTGGCTCTACACTCAGAAATCATCCCCAGCAGGGTCAGGGGACCTTATGGGAATCAAACCACTGTCCTTCTGTATGCAAGGCAAATGCTCTACTGCTGTGCTATCTCTCAGCCCCACAATAATTATTCTTGAGTGTTGAATACTATTTAGAAAAGTGCCTCTCTTTTTATTTGTTTTTATTTTGTTTTGTTTGGGGTCCTCATCAAATGGCGCTCAAGGGTTATTCCTGACTCTTCACTCAAGAATCACTCCTGGGGTCTTATGGGATGCTGGGGATCAAATCCAGGTCAGCCACATGCAAGATAAATACTCTCCCTACTATGCTATCATATCATTCTGGCCCCCAAAAATATCTGTCTTTTCAATGGACACCAATTAATAAGCCAGCAAGCTTTGAGTAACTTTTTTTTTTTAAAAATCTGATTAAATATGTATGCCTGTCAATGCCAAGAATTATTGTGTTCCTGGATACTCTAAAAATACCTCTGTAGCTAGATCTCTTGTAGCTTTCCTCCATGTAAAGTGATGTTGATGGGAACAAGTAGATTCTCAGTACATCCAGTTTCAAGTATCTCAACTATCAGGAGATTCCAGCCACATTTCAAGTCAACTCATTAAGTATTTGGGATTGTTTTCTGAGTTCAGAATGTCCTGGGGAGGACTTAGATATGGAACTCCTAAATAAAGGCAAACTTAAAACAAACAAAAGAAACCACTGCCTTATGGCATTGCAGTATTGAAATAACAAGAAAGTAGCCTCATCCATTAACTAACCACTTACCTTCAACCTACCTACAAATACTTGCCTTTAAAAAAAAAGTTATTTTGGGGCCAGAGAGATAGCATGGAGGTAAGGTGTCTGCCTTTCATGCAGAAGGATGGTGGTTTGCATCCCGGCACCCCATATGATCTCCTGTGCCTGCCAGGGGTGATTTCTGAGCATAGAGCCAGGAGTAAACCCTGAGCGCTGCTGGGTGTGACCCAAAAACCAAAAAAAAAATATTTTTAATTAAAAAAGGTTATTCTATTAAAGCATTATGATTTACAGTGAATCATAGTTGGGTTTAGATAATGTTTCAGCACCAATCCCATCACCAATTTTAATCTCCCTCCTCTAGTGTTTCCAGGTTCCCTCTCTTATACCCTCAGCCAGCCTGACAAAGATCCAAAAAACTGCTTTTAAAAAAATATAGATGTATCTTTTTTTTCTGACTCCTTTCTCTCATAAAGGTAAAGGATTTACCCTCTGAGGAAAGATTTATCTTCCACTGAACTTTTGTCCCCAATTTTTAGCATAGGGTTTGTGTGTTTGCTGGGTGGTGGGATTGTCTGGTATAGAATGCAATTATGATTGGTTTGAAAGGTTACCCAAATTTAAGTCCTCAGTTAAAATCTGTACAAAACTGAAGTTGTAAGAGACCCAGAATTCCAGTTCACCAGAGTTTTAAGGTTTTAAACGTTTTTATAGGCCAGAGAGATACTATAGCAAGTAAGGCATATGCTTTACACACAGTTGACCCAGGTTCAATACCCAGCACCATACATGGTACCCCCGAACCCCACCTGAATGCAAACTCAGGCATAAACTCTGAGCACTAGGTGTGACTCCCAAACCAAAACAAAAATATTTCAAAATAAAAGTTATTTCAAGGGGTCAGAGCGGTGGCACAGCGATAGTTGCATGCAGCTCACCTGGGACAGACTGAGGTTCCATCTTCTGGCATCCCATTGGTCCCCCAACCAGGAGTGATTTCTGAGCACACAGTCTGGAATAATCCCTGAATGTCACTGAGTGTGGCCTAAAAAACAAACAAAAAAATTTATTTAAAGTAATTATCTGGCAAAGAAGATACCAACATCATAAAGATGGTTGTCCTAAAACGAGACTTACCCATTGTGCTTCAGATGTGCTGAGCCCTGCTATATCTCCAAATGGGAGGCTTGCCTGCATAATTTGTGATAGTGGAGGACTGTGTTTGTACATTTAAAAAAGAAAAAGGAGAGAGTTGGGGCCAGGGTGGTAGCACAGTGGTAAGGCATTTGCTTTGTACACAGCTGACCCAGGATGGACACAGATTTGGTTCCCCAGTGATATGATCCCCCTAGCCAGGAGCGATTTCTGAGTGCAAATCCAGGAGTAACTCCTGATACCGCCTGGTGTGGCCCCCCGAAAAATAGGGAGAGAGCTTGCTACTATGGGGAATTAACCTAGAAAAGACAAGCGAAAGGAGATAGAAAGGACGTCTGTCAATTTGTAACAATATGCCAACTTTTAGGAGAGTATGTGTAGAATTGCATATTAATTATAGAGTCCTTGTTAGGGCTCGATGGAGGTGGATGATGGTGGATGGAGGGTGAAGCCTTTCTCTTCCAGCCCAGGCCAGGCACCTACATCCCCTTCCAGTCAGCGTGTCTCAGAGTTCATGGTAGCGGCGAGGAAATGATCCACAGGCAGTCAGATTTCAGGAGACATCAGCTTTATTAAAGGCCCCAGCCACCATGTGTGGCTACTAAGTCAACCTTTTAATTAGGTTCCATAAGCAGCCCTGTGTTCAATCCTCTACCTGATATATCTCTCCAGCCCCCAGTTGAGGCTTTCCTTGCTGAATTCTCTCTTAATCCGCTTACACCCCTGAGACTACCCCTTTATTCGCAACCACAGACCCCTCCCATCCAGGTGAGATTAGCAGAAGTTGGGGAAGGGGTAACAAAGGTATATTTGGTAAAGAATT
>PVKC010073405.1:0-10384 GCA_004027635.1 Crocidura indochinensis | reverse complement strand
AGTGTTGTACTTATGTTCTACCTCAATGAATTTTGTGAATTCAGGTCTACTGTACTATTGCTGCAGCCCCTGATAATCATTTTAAAGAAATAATATGATTAATATATTTGTAGTTGCACAGTCTTTAATAAAATAAATTTAAAAAAATCCTTAATTATTTCTGGAGTTGTGTATTGAGATTCTCTAGTTATATGACTTGATGATATTTTCTTTGACCTAATAAAATTGTTATGTATTTTTTTTCCTAGATGAGCAAGAAATTGTACAAAAACGTACTTTCACAAAATGGATCAATTCTCATCTGGCCAAGGTAAAGGAGCGCTCAAACATTTTACTTTTCCTTTTAACCTATGCATCATGACATGTACTGTTGAGAGGAATGCTGAGTCTGTATCAATGAAATTAACAATTCTATTCATTTAATTGCCATCTAAGTGTGGTGCTTCTGGAGATGTAAGGGATGTCTGCATCAAGAACCATGATTACAAACATGTTTGTAGTTAGATTTCAGTTATATAAATAAGTAGAATGCTCTACTTAGATATAAATTTTGAAGTTTTTGTCCTCAAAACATGTATTCGTTAGACTTCAAATGCTGAAAAGAATTTGATATTTTAAAAATTGGTACTTTTCCTTGGTACTTGATATTATTTTTAAATACTATTTTAAATAGGATTGACTCTCTAATCTCTTTCTCCTCTGCTTTATTATTTGTATAGAGGAATGGTACTGTTTTTTTGTGTATTGACCTGTAGCTGGCCACTTTGCTGTAATAGTTTATTGTTTTAAGGAGTTTTACTGTGGACTATTTAGGGTTTTCAATGTATATCATCATATCACTGCAAAAGAGATAGTTTGACTTCCTCTTTACCTATTTGGATTCCTTTGATTACCATGTCTTGTCTGATTGCTATTGATAAAACTTCTAAAACTATGTTGAATAAGAGCCTAGTTCCTGACCTTAATGGAAATGCTTTCAGTTTTTCTTCCTTAAGGATAATGTTGGCTGGGGGCTTTTTATAGAGAGCTATAACTATCATGAGGAAGGTTCCTTCCAACCTTATTTTGCTGAGTGTTTTCATCATGAATGGGTGATGGATTTTGTTGAATGTTTCTCTGTATCAATTGATATGATCATATAATTTTTTCTTTCTTCTTATTTATATGTTCTATAATGTTGTTTGATTTGCATATTTTTTGTTTTGTTTTGTTTTGGTTTGGTTTTGGGGCCACACCCAGTGACGCTCAGGGGTTACTCCTGGCTATGCGCTCAGAAGTCGCTCCTGGCTTGGGGGACCATATGGGAAACGGTGGGATCGAACCGCAGTCCGTCCTAGGCTAGCGCAGGCAAGTCAGGCACCTTACTTCCAGTGCCACCACCGGGCCCCTGATTTGCATATGTTGAACCTTCCTTGCACACCTGAGATGAAACCCACTTGGTCATGGTGTATAATCTTTTTAATGTATTGTTGGATTCAGTTTGCTAAGATTTTTTTGTTTGTTTTTTTCTAACCACACCCGTTTGATGCTCAGGGGTTACTCCTGGTTAAGTGCTCAGAAATTGCCCCTGGCTTGGGGGGACCATATGGGACGCCGGGGGATCAACCCGCGGTCCTTCCTTGGCTAGCGTTTGCAAGGCAGACACCTTACCTCTAGCGCTACCTCACTGGCCCCTAGTTTGCTAAGATTTTGTTGAGGACCTTTGCATTCATGTTCATTAGTGAAATTGATCTGTAGTTTTCTTTCTTGATGGTGTCTGCCAGCTTTGGGAATGAACGTAATATTAGCCTCCTAATACTATCACATTTTCTTCCATATGTTTCTTCAGGTTTGCGAGCAGACACCTTGCATATTTTGCTGGCTCTATATTTGGTGCATAAATGTTTATCAGAGTTAGTACTTCTTGGTCTAATTTTCCCCTGATTTATAAGTAGTGATCCGCTTTGTCATTGAGTACTTTCTTAAGGTTGAATGCAATTTGGTCTGGTATAAGAATGGCTATTCCAGCTTTCTTTGTTTTCCATTGGTTTGAATAATTGATTTCCATCCTTTTATTCTAAGCCTATGTCTATCCTGTTCTTTTAGGTTCTTACTTTTAACAATTCTCATGTGGGGGGCTAGAAAGGTGGCATAATTGGTTAGGCATTTGTCTTGCACGTGCTGATCTAGGATGGAGCACAGATTAGATCCTCTGGCATCCCATATGGTTTCCCAAGCTAGGAGAGATTTCTGAGAACATATCCAGGAGTAACCCCTGAGCATCACCAGGTATGGCCCAAAAATCAAACAAAAATTTTTCATGTGGGCTCCAGAATGATAATACAACAGATAGAAGGCCTTGCACTTCAAAATAACAAAATTTTATTTTGTTAAATAACAAAATATCAAAATAACAAAATGGATATAAAAACAAAACATAAGGCCTTGCACTTCTAGAACAGATAGAAGACCTTGTATGTGGTCAACCCAGGCACCATCAGGAGCAATTCTTGAGTGAAGATCCAGAAGTATAATCCCTAAGCAATTTGGGTGTGGCCAAAAAATTTCATGCACCAGGTCTGATTCCTGAGCACAGAGCCAGGAGTAAACCCTGAGCATAGCAACAACAGCAGAAAAGATGCGGAGAGAGATTAGAATATGTTTTTTGAAATCTTTTAAACAAATGCAAATTATTAGGCAAAAATATGAAGTTCATTACAGGAGTGAAAAACAAATTATGAGAGCAGAGGAACTTTATCTTCTGTTTTATTAGAAAAGTAAAAATAAATTTTTGATACTGTACTTAGTGCTTACATGGTTATTTTATATCATGTGTCTATATTTATTTATCTGGTGCCACTAAGATTTTGAGCCAAGTTAGAATCTGAAGTCCACAGGGTCTAGAGAGATGATGCAGGTGGTGATGGTATTTTCTTTGTATCTGGCTGACTAAGTTTAATTTCTAGTACCCCATTTAGTCCTCAAAGCACTACCAGTAGTAACCCCTGAGTGCAGAACCAGAAGTTACTCCTGAGAACTGCCAG
Organism: Crocidura indochinensis; assembly: GCA_004027635.1. Taxonomy (NCBI): domain Eukaryota; kingdom Metazoa; phylum Chordata; class Mammalia; order Eulipotyphla; family Soricidae; genus Crocidura; species Crocidura indochinensis. The sequence continues at coordinate 7,361 of PVKC010073405.1, read as the reverse complement.
GGGTAGCCCCCTCCCAAACAATCTAAAGTTTATAAGTTGTCCTACCTCACACATTTTTAAAAGTTATATCCTTGAAATTTTTGTAATGCTGATACATTTCAAATGATCCCAAATATTCTTTTTAAATTTTTTATTTTTAATTATGAGAGCAAATATGCAAAGAAAGAGGACAAGGTAAAGTTACAGTGGAAGGACCCATAGACAGAATTCACAGAAGTCCCCTTGCTATCTTAACATTGAACTTTCAGGCAAGGAACATTAAGAAAAATAAAACAGAACCCATGTACAATTACTTTGTCGCTCAAGTCCCCAGATTGTAATACTTATTTCTTAGCAGCACACCAAGCAATCTAAAGCCATAAAACTTATGTAACTCCTTAAATATTGAAAGCATAGTACTTTTTTACATTTCCATGCACATGCATATTAGTTTAAGTTAACCTCAAAAGTGGGTTTTTCTTTTTAAGGATAAGAGTCAAAGGAGCACAGTAAAAACGGTGTTAGAGTGGCAATAATTGTTTGCATAGGCCCACCAAAATATGGGGGACATGGAAAGGAAAAACCTTGGCCTTAATACAAGGAATCCCTACCCCCTGAAGTTTCCTGGCATAAAACCAAGTCTAGGCTCCAGGGTGACTAGTTTGCCCAATCCAAGTCGTTGTTTGTAGTGCCAACACACTTTTTTTTTTCACAGTCTCCGTTGTTGTTATCTTGTTTTTGTATTAAAAATCCGGGTATCTGCATATCCTACATTGAAGTCAGGATGTGGAGCATCCTTTAGTTTCACCTCACAGTTAAAGGGCAAAGCAGAAAGCCCTGTCCATTACGCAGGTCGTTGATATTCTTAAGTCCTCTCAGTGTTAAGGGAAGTCTCTTTGGAGTAGATCGATGTCAGAGCAACAGTAGGGTCTTCCCTGGTAGAGAATTGCTTCCAGGTGTTATTAAAAAAAAAAACTTGGATTTTTCATTGGTAGCTTCCCTGATACAGTGGTGAATGGAAAATGCCCATTCTTCTGAGGCCTGTGTCAGGTCATTATGTCAATCTTCAGGGTGTAAGGTCCCATTGCACTACAAGATTTATGTGTTCCAATCTCTATTAGATAAGAATTTATTTGTGTGTATAGTATTTTCCATTTTAAAGTGCCTATGCAAACAAGGAACAATGCCACATGGGGTTATAGGCCCATTTGAGGGATGCAAGAACAAGTGTAAAACTCCCCATGACATGTTTAAACAAGCATTAAACTGAGGGACTCTTTCACTGAATATTTCTTATTGGAAAGTCCACAGAGAGAAGAAAAGATAAAAAGTTGGGAAAATCTTCACTGTTTAAAAGAATATTTAGTAAGAGTTAGCTGTCAAGAAAATAGATATAAAATATTCAAAATCATACGTGTCGATTTTATGTCTTTTGAAATAGTTCAGGGTTGTTAAATCCCGTGCACCACATTGGTGAGTAATTAGGACTGTGCAGTCATGAGGTTAAAAAGGGTAAATGGGGGGTACTGATGGTTGGGGTGATAGAGGTGAAAATGAGCTTTACAGGGGTGTGCAAAAGGGCAGAATATCAGATGGACATTCTACATGCACAAAACATAACTTACGGATAGGACCTATCATGTATATATACAGTGCAATAGCGGGGTCAATAGCCCCCATGCGATTTTGAACATGTAGACTGGTAAGAATTTGCTAGACTGCCTTAGTAAAAATGAGAAGCACCCCCAAATTTGGACCCACCTTTTTTGGCCTCCTGGGTCCCAGGGAAGGCCTGGAGGTCAGGGGACAGGAGAGGGGGCGGCTGGGGGCCTACCAAGGCTCCCAGCATGCCCAAGCTAGGGAGAAAGCCTTTGACATTGGGATCTCCCCAGACCCCATGCCGGGTAGAGCCAGGCTCCAGATCCAGAGAGGATTTGGTAGAGAACTGGAAGCCAGGATCAACCCGCCCTCCTCCCTGAGCCCTACCCACTCTCTTCACAGGGGGAAGGGCGGAGAAAACCTGGGACCCCCTCCCGGAGGGACCACCCGACACCCACCTTTTCTGGCCGCCTGGGCTGCGTCCCAGGGAAGGCCTGGAGGTGGGGGGGGGACAGGAAAGGGGGCGGCTGGGGGCCTACCAAGGCTCCCAGCATGCCCAAGCTAGGATACCAAATATTCTTATATGTATAAATGCTTTATTTTGTGGAAATCTTTGGTTCTTTTCATATTCTTCTTTGTAACTAGGATTCTGGTTCAGCTTCTCCGTAGGTCATTTGGACACTTTTAAAATGGAAGCAAAAGACTAAGAATCTGTAATCCTGCAATTAGTCATACCAATTTTGTGGTACATTGTCACAAAGACAAGCCCTACATATTTATTGGGGAATATTTTCCTTTTCTCATTCATTTACATTGGGAAAAAATCTGAAAGTCAAATCTGACCCCATTAACCTCCCTTGGCAATGGACTAAAGTCTGTTTCTCTGTTTTTCTGCCATAATTTCCTCTTCTCTCTCACATCTTTAGAATTTCCATTTCTAGCTCTTTTTTTCATCTCCCTCCCACTTCACTTCTTTCCCTGTACACCTTCCTCTCTCCAGCGCATATTTTCCTTTAAAGCCCTCCTCCTTATCTATTCCCTTTCTATTGTCAGCCTTAATCTCTCAACCCCATCTTTATCCTTATTTCCATCTCTATTTCTATCTATAATCTATCCCTCTTAAGACACATAATGATCTTCTATTTACAATATTACTGAAGGGAAATTTACATATGAACATAAATTAAAATGGAAACAAGACCCTTTCCTTATTCATAGAAGTATATTATTCCTAATTATCGATGGGTTACTTTTTGAGATTTCAAGGGAGGCCCAAAATATCTTATTTACTTAAGGTATTTTGAAAGAGACAAATAAATAGAACATTCACAAAATGTTTTATTTTGTTATAATTATGATATTGTATAATTATTGCTTTTTGTTCATTTGGGAGACACAAGCAGCTGTGCTCAGGGCTTACTTCTGACTCTGTACTCAGCATTACTCCTGATGAAACTCTGGGAGACCATATGTTGCCAGATATAATACAAGATCAATGCTAGATTAATACCAGATCATGTGTGTCTTACCAGTAGTACTATCTCTCCTGTCCCCTTCTAGTTATTGTTAGTCTCTTACTTGTCCTAATTGTTGAGTTAAACTTTTTCATTTAAAAATATTTCTAGGGGCTGGAGTGATAGCACAGCAGGGATGGTGTTTGCCTTGCACCTGGTCAACTTGGGTTTGATTCTGGGCATCCCGTATGGTCCCCTGAGCCTGTCAGAAGTCATTTGTAAGAACAGAAACATGAGTAAGCCCCAAGTGATGCTAGGTGTAGCCCCCAAAATAAAACAAAAGTTTCTGTAGAAAAAACTTGATGTATACTATCCAGAGTTCCAGGGCATTTACAATGTGTATCCCATGAGAAAGGAAAAGATTTCTGCATGCTCACTTATTTCTTAGATTGTCTCATTGTCTGGCAACAACAACAACAACAAAAAAAAGAGGTCAATTTCAGGCCTTTTATCCACCCATCCAGGGTGACATAGCTCTTTTGCTGCTGTGGCAAGTTGCTTCTCAAAGCATTCTGCAATTCTAGAGTAAGCTTAAACTTCTCCATGCTCATCCAGCATCATGGACAACCAACACAGGCATGCACATATGCTCACATGTACTCATGGACCCAAGCATGTTCCTTGGCCAGGCTCAATCTATCACAGCATTGGTTATACTCAGAGTCTCACAGTTTCTTAAATGTTTGATCTTTATCTGCTGATTACCTCTCAGTGACATAGTTATCTTCCTCAAAATCAGATTGTAAACTATACTCAATTAAAATAAATAAAATACACTTACATGAAAAAAATCCAAGAGAATTAGCTTGACATGTCTCAAAGTCTATTCTTTCCTTCAGTGCTTCTTGAAGTCTATCTTTCCTCTTCCACCTTGCTTATTTATGGCTAAGGAGTAGTTGCCTCATAAGGAAAGAGTCACAGTTATTGTCAGCTCTGATCAGAACTGCCATTTGTTATTTACTTGTCCCAGTTGGGTCTGGCCCTGTGTCTTGTTTATGCATTTGCTTCTTTTCTTTGTTCAGTAAATGTTTGACCAGAGTGAACCCCTTTTAAGTCTGCCTAAGCTGCTGTAAATGCAATAACAGGAGATGGAAGGAAGCTAACAAATTAAATTTCTTACCAGATCCAAGGTCTGGTGTCTTGAAAACCTAAGGACCCAATTCTTGGTGAAGGTCTTCCTTTAACTGTCTGTATCCTCAAATGAGAAAAAGTGACTGGGGTGGAAGGTGGGAAAGATGAGGGGGAGTGAGTAATAAATCTGGTCTCTTGTTCTCAGCTTAGAAAGGATTAATTCTTTCAGGGGAGTTACCTTATGACATAGTCTAAACTTCTGAGATATGCTACTTCTGAATACCATTCCATAGGGGATAGAGGAGTTTAGGCATGAGTGTTTGGACTTTGGGACACACACACAAGCTTCTAGTCCATTCAGATCATTCTGAAGTCTGATGATCATTACATGAGTTTGTCCTCCAACCAAATTCATTCCTATAATCACTCTGTCCTGAATTCTGCTGGTCCTGCTTGTCTTCTCTTTCATATTTAATATTTCCTGGTACAGCGATACCCTCCTCAGGGACAGGGCTCTGCACTTCAGAATCATTTCACATATTCTTGAACCAAACCACTGTAAAGAATGAAAGTGACTCTTATTTTTTGTTTCCTTTTGTTTATTTTGTTTTGGATTTATGCATAGTTCTACAGTCAGAGATTATACCTGGTAGGCTTGAGTGACCGACATTCTTGGGTATGGGAATAAAAATTGGGTTGACCTCATGAAAGGCAAAAACCCTACCCACTGTACTATTTGTTCTTGCTTTCTTGGTTATCCACCAGTCCCAGCCCTCTACAATTTTCTGTTAACGGATACAGGTCAGACAATAATGAAATGTGGAAACATTTTTATGAAATAATTAAAATACTCAATTCATTTATTACTCCTGCTGTGTCATGTGGCAAAGTTTTTTTAATCTCTGAGGAGAAATGAAGAAAGTAAATCAATTAACAAATGGAAAAGTGACATTTCAACATTTTTGCTAAATGCAAGTTGTAAATATTTGGCAAAATATCTGTTGTCTGGGTTTTTGAATAAACATCCTGAAAATCCCTGTGAATTTTAACTAGAATGCCAGACCATTTCATCCTAAAAGTTGCAGTAATATCTTTCTGTAATGTTCTCCAATGCCCTTTATCATGTTTTAAAGCAAGTTATGAAACAACTTTTATTTTAAAGAAAAAATTTCCTTTCTCACAATACTCATTAAAGACTGGCCATTTCCAAATATAGACGTAGGTTATGGCAGTTTTAGAAACAAGGTTGTTTTACTAAGAAGAAAAGAAAACAAAATTTGCTACTCTAGTAAGATCAATTGATTTGGAGTAAATTTGGAATTGTTCAAAGGAAGCTTCATAAAAATGAATTGAATTAGGAGACATGATAATTCTTCACTTTTTTTCATGGATGCCGTTTAGTATCAAATTAGCAAAAATCATTTACTTCTAATTAATTAACAAAATGCTTTACTGATGGTGTTACAGTCAATAGTAACAGTTTTTTTAAATAAATATTATGACTATACTGTCAGGAAATGGTGAAAAGTAGAGAGCAGTCTGCTTTGTAGTAGATATTTTACTAAAAATAAAAACCTTACCAAAAGTAGAAAAAAAAATCAAGAGTTTTCTGTGTGTCTTATTCTATTTTTAGTAGACAGATGTACATTATTTACACTTATGAGTGTAATTATTAGCTTATCTTTTAAAGCTTACTTGCTTTCAAATTTAAATCTTCATACTTCTACAATTATATAAACATTAAAATAACAATGTACTCATGTAAGCTAACATTAACAAAAATGACTGCACCATATTTATTTCACATACCCAATAATTCCTTCCAAGAACAGGATTTTATGGGACCTATAAATTTTTCCTTTCCAAGAAGTCTATATGTATATATTTATCTCTCATTTTTTTACTTTATTAATAATTTTATTGTGACCAAGGTGGGTTACAAATCTTTCACAGTAATATTTTAGGTACATAGAGACATTGAACCCAGGGCACTACCACCACCAGTATTGTCCTCCCTCCAACCTCTGCATCCCATAGGAGTCAGTGGAAAAACATCATATATTTTCATTCCAGGTCTTCATACATGAGGTATACTATCAATGTGTACTACTTTCTTGTTTCATTTGTTTATGTGGCTATTTGTGCAGCAAATACTTTTCTAGCATCTATGATGTGATTAGTATTGTAGATAAAGTGGTAAACAAAGACTGACTTTGCCTAACATGTCTTTTATTGATTTTATAATCCAGCAGAAGAGATTCATTAGTACAAAGAAGGTTGTATGAAAAATCCTAAGAAAAGGGAAATACAGGGTGTCAGGGAACATGTGCTACCTAACTGACTGCATATATAATTAAAAGGAAATAATAATACATATGTGCTCAGAGAAGAGATATTTTAACTGGGATCTGAGAAATATCTAGAATTGTGAGGGTTAGAAAACCAATGGGGAATATAATACTATTATAATAATACAATATTATAATAGAGAGAAAAAACATGGTTCCATAAAGGAGTATAAGAAATACTTGAATATGAGCTCCATGAATGTGTTGGCAACAGAGGAAACAATATTTGCCAAACATGAGCTTTTAAGATAGAATTGATATTGTGTGATGGGAATGAAATCATCACTTAAGTCCTTTAAGCTCATCTTTTCCTCTTGCTCCTCCTCTTCTTGTAGGGAGATGGAATTTTACAGTGAGTGTTTAACTAACATGCATTAAGGTAGCAGTGGGAGAATAGAGGCATGTAGATACTTTACAGTTGAAAGATGTATCAAAGTGAGCCCAATTGAACTTAATAATAAGTAGGAATTAAGAAGACACAAGGATTACTTTCAGATTTCCAACATGAGAAAGGATAAATATTTTCCAAGACAAAGACTCTAAGAGGTGAGGGTGGGAGTAGTAAGTAGATTCAACTTTACACAGAGGAGGCTCAATAGAGACATACACATTTGATTCAGCAGTTAGGATGTCGCTGACTGGCCACTACTTGGAGTGATCATGTCATGGTAGAAATTTCATTGTGACTAAATGAAACACTGAGATACTTAGGGTAGAGGACATATTCTTAGAGTGTGAACTAAATTAGATATCAGAACTATTTGAATAAAGACACACTTGAATTTATCTTGATTCAAAGAGTTTGAAGAGGAAGTTCAAATGAATGAATAGAAAAAGAAATGCTGGGGAA
>PVKC010065211.1:0-10053 GCA_004027635.1 Crocidura indochinensis | reverse complement strand
TATTTCTATTTTAAATTCCTTATCCGAGAGGTTAAGCGGATGATTGTGATTTTTAGGGTCGTCCAAGCCATCATCTTCATTCTCAGTGCCTAGTGTTTGCCTACGAGCTTTCCGCATTGTTGCTCTAGTAGTGTGGTTTTTCCTGTGTGTTGTGATGGGGTTTATTGGTTAGAAAGAGTGCGCGGCCGCGAAGCGAAGCTCTTCTGGGGCGCCCGGAAATCAGCAAGAAAACAAAAAGTTAATAAATAAAACCATAAAATCCCCAAACAAAAAACAGAAAATGCAAAATGACTTTTATAAAAGCATATAGAAATATTTATTATTCATGAGCTTAATCACATAGTTCATAGCAGCATATTTGTGAATTAAATAAATCAATGTTGAAATAATGTATCAGGATCAGTTCGAGTTTATTTTACAATGCAAGATTGGTTTAGCATTTGATAATTGATGAAAAGACTCACAACTTCTCTCATTCCTTTGTTTTGTTTTTGGAATGGATCCAGTGGGTCATACTAAGAGACTGCTCTTGAATAAATTTTCAGTAATCAAGGTTTGCTCTTAATGGTACATAAAACACATGTATGGCACAGATGTTTGTTGATATGAAAGGACACTCAATATCATAGACAGATCAGGTATTGAAATTTTAAATAATAATAAAAACAGGTGACAAATTAAGTAGATAGTTTCTTTTTATAAATTTTCAGTGGTATTTTTTACAATTTTTTATTTTAAAAATATTTTCTTTATTTAAACACATAGTTACAAAATTTTATAGTTATGTTTCGTCAGTTTAAAGCCCCTTCACTAGATGCAAGTTTCCTGACAAAATGTCCTCCTCCTCAAGCCCCTGCCAGTCTTAGGTACAGGTGTTGTATTTTTCTCAGTTACTATCATCATCAAGAGAGTTATTAGTGTAATTTCTCTAACTGCATTCACCACTCTTTGTGGTAATTTTTATATCATGGATGGTCTTTCTGGCCCTCATCTCTATGTCTCTGGGTATTATTACAATATTGTCTTTTATTTTTCTTAAATCCTACACATGAGTGAGACTATTTTGTGTCTGTCTCTCTCCCTCTGACTTATTTCACTTGGCATGATAGTTTCCCGCTCCATTCATATATAGGAAAATTTCATGACTTCATCTTTCCTAACAGCTGCATAGTATTTCATTGTCTATATGTACCATCATTTCATTAGCCACTCATCTGCTGTTGGGACTCTGGGTTCCCAGATTCTGGCTATTGTAAATAGTGCTGCTAATGAACGTAGGAGTGCAGAGGGCATTTTTCATTGTATTGTGTTCCGAGGGTGTATCCCTAGGTGTGGTAGTGCTGGATCATATGTGATCTCAATTTCCCATTTTTGAGGAATATTCATATTTTTTTCAGTAAGGTAGGACTAGGTGACATTCCTACCAGCAGTGAATGAGAGTTCTTTTCTCCCTGCATCCATGCCAGCAGTGGTTGTTTTTATTCTTTGTGATGTGTGCTTCTCTGTGGCTAGAGATGGTATCTCATTGTTGTTTTGATTTGCATCTCCCTGACAATTAGTGAAGGGAAACATTTTTCATGTGACTTTTGGCCATTTGCATTTCTTCTTTGAGGAAATATCTCTTCATTTCTTCTTCCCTTTTTTGGCTGGGGTTAGTTTTATTTTTTTCTTGTTAAATTCTGTAATTACTTTGTATATCTTAAATATTAACCTCTTATCTGATGGATATTGGGTAAATAATTTCTCCCATTCTATGGGTGGCCTTTGTATTCTAGTCGGTGTTTATTTTGAAGTGCAGGATCTACTCAGTTTAATGTAGTCCTATTTGCTTATCTCAACTTTCATTTGTTTGGACAGTAGTGTTTCCTCCTTGAAGATGCCTTTAGCGTCTCAATGTCACAGAGTGCTTTGTATACATTTTCCTATATACCTTATAGTTTCAGGTCTGATATCAAGGTCTTTAGTTCATTTTAATTTGACCTTTGTGCATGGTGTTACATAGAGTTCTGAGTTTCACTTTTTGCATGGGACAGACCAGCTGTCCCAACATCACATTGAAGAGGCTTTCTTTGCTCTATTTTATGTTTTTTTGTTTCTTTATCAAAGATTAATTGATTATATGTCTGGGGAACATTCCCTGAATACTCAAGTCTATTCCTTTGATCTGAAAGTTTGTCTTTATTACAATAACATGCTGCTTTAATGACTATTTCTTTGTATATAATTTAAAGTTGGGGAAAGTTATGCCTCCCATCTTCTTTTTCCTAAGTCTTACTTTAGCTATATTTGGAGTTTTATTGTTACAAGTGAATTTCAGGAGTGTTTGATCCACTTCTTTGAATAATGTCATTGATGTTCTTAGATTGCATTAAATCTGTACTATGCTTTGGGGAGTATTGCCATTTTAAAGATGTCAATTCTCCCAGTCCATGAACAGGATATGTGTCTCCATTATCTGTGTCCTCCTTAATTTTTTGAAGCAGTGTTTTGTAATTTTCTTTGTATAGGTTCTTTAAATCTTGAGTTTAGTTGACTCCAAGAAATTTGAGTTTCTGTGGTTCCATTGTAAATAGGATTGTTTTCTGTTTTGTTTTGTTTTTGTTTTTGGGCCACAGCCTTTGACGCTCATGGGTTACTCCTGGCTATGTGCTCAGAAATCGCTCCTGGCTTGGTGGTACCATAAGGGCCGCTGGGGGATAGAACCACGGTCTGTCCTAGGCTATTGCTTGCAAGGCAGACAGATACCTTACCTCTAGTACCACGACTCCAGCCATGTTTTTTTTTCCTTTTTTGATAATATATATATATATATATATATATATATATATATTTCTTCTCTATCATTATTTGTGTATAAGACCATTGAATTTTGTGTGTCACATTTTAGCCTGCCACTTTGCTATTATAATCTATTGTTTCTATGAGCTTAATGATAGCCTTTAGGGTTTTCTATTATAGTATCATGTCATCTGCAAACAATGAGAACTTGACTTCTTCCTCTCCTATCTGAATGTCCTTGATATTTTTGCCTGCCTAATTGCCATGGAACGTACTTCCAGTAATATGTTGAAAAGGAGCAGTGAGAGTGAACAGAGTTATGTCAGATTTTAGAGGAAATGCTTTAAATAATTTCCATTGAGAATAATATTCACCATGGGCCTTAATTATAGTTAATAGCCTTAACTATATTTTAGAAAACTTCCTTCCATTCCCATCTTGTTGAGGGTACATGAATGTATGTTGGACCTTATCAAATGTTATTTGGCATCTATTGATATGATCATATGGTTTTAATTTTTCTTATTGTTTATGTGGTGTACTTGCATATATTAAATTATCCTTGCATCTCTGGAATGAAACGTACATGGTCATGGTGTATATCTTTTTTGATGAGGTATTAGATCCTATTTGCTAAGATTTTGTTGAGGATTTTTTCATCCATGTTCATTCAAGAATATTAGTCAGTAGTTAGCTTTTTTTGTGGCATCTGTCTGCTTTTGTTATCAGGGTACTATTATCTTGTAACAGCTATTTGGGAATGTTGCTGTTTTTCAATTATCTGGAAGAATCTGAAAAAGATTGGTAGTAGGTCCTCTTGAAATAATTCTTTAGTGAATCCATGTGGGCCTGGGTTTTTGTTTTGGGGAAGACTTTTGATTACCATTTTAACTTCCTCATCAGTGATGGATCTTGTCAGATAATCTACTAGATCATCTTGGTTCAAGCTTGGAAGTTAAAGGCTTTGTAGTAATCTCCCCCTTTTCATTTCTAATTTTGTTTATTCTTTCTTTATGAGTTTTGCTAGTGGTTTATCACATCTTGTTTATTTTTCATAGAGCCTTTGAACTTTCAGAGTATTTTTTGTTTATTTCTAATTCATTGATCTTACTCCAACCTTTATTATTTCCTCCACCTGCCTATTTTTAATATATTTTGTTGATAACTTTGCAAATTTATAAACTGTGTCATTATGTTATTTTTATAGGTCCCTTATTTCTTCCTGATGATTGCTCACAAAGCTATACATTTTCCTCTTATTATCACTTTTGCTGTGTCCCACAAATTATGATAATTTATGTTTTCATTCACTTTTGTTTCCATAAATCTTGTTATATCCTTTTTTATTTCATCTCTGAACAGTTGGTTGTTCAGTAGTGAGTGGTTTAATTTCCAGGCAATAAAGCTTTTCCTCTGTGTCTGTTTGTAGTTCACTCTAATTTCAGTGCATTATAATCTGAGAATTAAAAATTTTGAGAATTAGAGATTTGTACACTATCTACCCTCTTGATTTTATGAATATAGTTTTTATGGGCCATCATGTGGTATAACATGGAGAATGATCTATGTGTACTGGAGAAGAATGTTTATCCAGTTTTCTGGGGGTGGAGAGCCCTATATATATGTGTGTATATATACTAAGATGTTCTCTTTCATTTCTTCCTTCAGAGAAAACATATTCTTGAAAGGTTTAGCCTGGTTGACCTATAAAGGGATGACAGAGTGATTTTGAACCTCCTATTATTGTTATGTTGCTATTAATGCCTTCCTTCAAATTTGTGAACAATTGTTTTAAATATTTTATTGGTCCCTCATTGAGTGTGTATATGTTTGGGAGTATAATTTTTTCTATTTTTTCATATCCCTCGATTATTAAGATATGTGCATTTCTGCTTCTTATTACATTTTTAAATCTAATGTCTGCATTATCTAATATTAGTATGGCCACTCCAGCCTTTTTAAAGAGTTGTTTGCTTGGATGATTTTCCTATAACATTTGACTTTGAGTCTATGTTTGTTCTGACTATTTAGATGAGTTTCTTGTAGGCAGCAAAACATTGGATGCAGGTTTTTTGGTCTACTTTTCCACTCTGTCTCTTAACTGATGCAATTAGTCCATTGATGATAGAGAGATAATAATAATGAGATTTATTGTCATCTTTTTGTAGGAGTTTGATATATCTTTTCTTAAATTAGACCTTGCAGTTTTCCTTTTTAGGCTCATTTTGAGTTTGTAAGTTTCTGAGTTGTTATATATCTGTGAAGCTGTGTATCCTTACTTCAAATTTTTATGTAAGTCTGATTGGGTGAAATAGTTTTGGTGAAGCATTAATTTCATTGAGTTTTGTCACTATATCCCCCCACATCTTTTGGACTTGAGGGTTTCTTGTGATAAATCTATAAATTTTAATGATACTCCTTTGAATGTAATTTCCCTTTTCAATCTTGCTGTTTTCAGTATCCAATCCCTATCTGTGGGATTCCCCATTGTGACTAGGATGTGTCTTCAAAAGCCTTTTTTAGATATCCTTTGACTGGTACTCTTCAGGCATGCAGTAGTTGGTTGCATACACTCTTTAACTTTGGAAAATTCTCGCAGTGATTTCCTTGACTGTTGATACTTCTTAGGAATTCTTTCTGGGTCTCTGGGATTCCAGTGATTCTTATGTTGTTTCTATGGAGTTTATTAAAGACTTCTATTTTTGTCTGTTCACATTCTTTGAAGATTTTTTTCCATTGACTGATCGCTTGTTTCAAGATTCTTTTCCCACCTTTTTTATTGTATGGGTGTAGAGCATTTGCTTTTGGAGTCTATGGCTACATAATGAAGGAGATGAGACACAAACCTGGAAAAAACGTCGATGCATGAAATATTTCATACAGTGAAGAGGTACAAGAACGGGTTCAGGAATTCCAGTGTTCAAGCAAGGAATTCAATCACCCAACTTTCTGCTCCTATGATGGAATGCAGTTCAGTAGAAGAAGACCAAAGAATGAACCTCTGCCTTCCTCAGACGTCTGCTTTTATTGACAAGAATCAGGTCCTACCCTAACATGGGAGAAGAATACCAAGTAGGGAATAATCCAATATACCATCACCATATCACATCCTAGGATAGATTACAATTTTGATTAGGGTAGGATTAATAACCCCACAGATGCTGTTGCTATGCATCTTATCTTCCAGCTCACTGATTCGGTCCTCATCTTTTGTTACTCTGTTGGAGAGGATTTCCAGTAAAGTATTCATTTTACCTATAAAGTTTTCCAGTCTTGTTATTTCAGCTTCAAATTTTCTTATTTAAACTTCCATTTCCTCTTGATTCATATTTATTTTTTGTTCAGTTAGTTCCATGCTTTCTTTGATGTCTTAGAGTATCCTCTATAGTTCTTCTCAACAATCCTTATCTGAGAGACCATAAAGGTGGTTTGCACCTTTTTGGCCATCTTCATTATCTAAGCATAGTGAAAGTCTGCATTTTTCCCCATTGTCACAGTTCCAGTGTAGTGTTTTCTAAATGCCATGCTAGGGTTTATTAATTAGGAGAATTGCAGGTCACGGAACCAAGTTTAGTCATTGATGGCAGGGGTCAGGTCACTTGCTTGCAATACTTTCTAAGAGCTGCCAAACATACTTCCCTTTCTGCCTCAGTCCTTAATAGTGGGCAATGGGGTTCACTTACCTGATGATGTTTTTCAGGTACTGCCAAGATTCCCCTTTCTTTGAGTAGAGAGTTTTAATAGTTTTTATTGAGGCTCCATGCTTTATAATGCTGTTGATTAATAGTACAGTTTTATGCAAGTATTCTTCCCACAGCACCACCAGAATGCCAGCACACTTCCATCAATGGCCCATGGCCATTTTTCCTTTCTTTCCCCCATACGCTCTTTGCAAACTTAGTTCAGTGGGATGACTCTGGAGCTTGTTACTATTGGACACTTTAATTTCTTTACTAATTTCTTTATATTCCACACAAGGGTGTTTTTGTTGTATATTTATCCATCACCATTGAGACACTCCACTCAGCATAATGCCCTCTAGTTCAGTACACATAATAGTAACTTGCAGGATTTCATCATTTTATTATAGTTGAGAATGGTCCATTGTGGGTATTAGAAGTTTTCAAAGAAGCAGCACCATGGATGAGGAATAGTGGAGCATATCTGGAAATTTTTTTTCCTGATGTTGGCTTCCTTATGGGCACTTGATGATTATGAACAAGTCTTGTTCTATATACCTTATGGTTTCATGTTAGATATCAAGGTCTTTAATCCATTTGGATTTTACCTTTGTACATGGTGTTAGCTGAGGGACCGTGTTCGCATTTTTGTAAGTGGCTAACCAGTTGTGTCAATACCACTTATTGAAGAGGCTTTCCTTGCTCCATTTAGGATTTCTTTCTCCTTTATCAAAAACTAGGTGATTGTATGTCTGGGGAACATTCTCTGAGTACTCAAGCCTGTTCCACTGATCTGAGGGTCTGTCTTTATTCCAAAACCATGCTGTTTTGATAATTATTGCTTTGTAATACAGTTTAAAGTTGGGGAAAGTAATTCCTACCATATTCCTTTTCCCAAAGGAAATAGGATGATACATGAGTCAACCACTGAATGGGAAAAACTACTCAGTACCCATCAGATAAGGGGCTAATATCCAAAATATACAAGGCACTGACAGAACTTTACAAGAAAAAAGCATCTAAACTTGTCAAAAAATGGGAGAAGAAATTAACAGACACTTTTCCAAAGAAGAAATACAAATGGTCAAAAGGCACATGAAAAAATGTTCCAGATTCACTGCTGTTGGGAATGCCATCTATTCCAAACTTTATGGAAAGTGATATGAAGTTTCCTCCCAAAACTGGAAATTGCGCTCCCATATGATCCAGCTATACTACTCCTAGGGATATACCATCAGAACACAAAAATACAATACAAAAATCCCTTCCTCACACCTATCCTCACTGCAGTGCTATTTACAATAGCCAGACCCTGGAAACAACTAAGATGCCCTTCAACTAAATTGTGGTACACATACACAATGGAATATTATGCGCCATCAGGAGAGATGTGTCATGAAATTTCCTATACATTGATGTACATGGAATCTATTATGCTAAGTGCAATAAGCCAGAGGGAGAGAGATAGATACAGAATAGTCTCATTCATCTATGGGTTTTAAGAAAAATAAAAGACATTCATGCAATAATCCTCAGAGACAAAGAAATGAGAGCTGATATGTCCAGTTCACTACATGAAGATCACCACAAAGATGAATGTAGTTAGAGAAATAGCTATACTATACTATAAGAACTATCATAACATTGTGAATAAATGAAGGAAGTAGACAACCTGTCTAGAGTACAGGCGGGGGAGGGATGGGAAGGGGGAGATTTGGGACTTGGTGATGGGAATGTTGTACTGGTAAAGGGAAGTGTTCTTTACACGACTGAAATCCAACTACAATCATATTTGAAATCAAGGTGATTAATTATAAAAAAAGAACAAGTCTTATCCAGCACAATAAAGACATACCACATGTTAGAAAACATTTACTTTTAAATACACATCAGTAAGTAAAGTCATAAACTTGTTTAAGGGAAGAAAGAAAAATTAATGCTTTGGAGGGTTCTGATAATTTCTTTGCTTTTTGCTTTTCAGAACCTGGGAATGCTTGTTTGTAAATGTGAACCAAGAGTATATTCAGCTGTATTCTACTCAACAGCATACATGCAGATATATGTAGATTCTTGGAATTAACAATAACAAATTAACAAATTAACATTTGTTAAGGATGTGTAACTAAAGTCCTTTCCAAATACAGAGCCCTGTCCCCCATTTGTTCATTGTTATATCTTTGAGTCACATTGTATATTGTATCATAAATATATGTATGCCTGGTGTGTTTTTTTTGAGTTGAGAAAAAAGGATATTCTGTACTTTTTACTTTAGACTCGTGCTTATTCAGAATTTTAGCTTTTAATTTTTGTCTTTTAGTTTTATTACATTTATAATTGCATGAAAAACTTTATCCAGACAACAAAATAAGGGGCTAAGATAGTACATTCTGTGAACTGTAGTCTCATAATTTCCTTAGTTTATATTGAGCAATGGAAGTTTAGGTCAATACCAAATGTGTTCTTAAATATTAATTTCCTTTCCTTTTGATGGCTGCACAAAACTAATATATTTCAGTCAGTGAAGGTCAGTGTATGAGTGCACTTTATGTATTTTCAGTTATGGAAATATTCCTTGCAAGGCTTTGAAATGTGCTTAGCTGGAGTTTAGCCTGAGGCCTAATGTACATATGAAAATCAATGTTATTTCAAGTGTTGCAGAATGACAGAGCTCTGGACTAAGATAACATTTTATATAAATTGTATAGTATATAGTATAATATATTGTAGTGATGGTTTTAAAATTTTAGCACAAAAAGTCAATACAATCATTATATACACATTCTGTCTAAGATCTTCAGATATTTAATACAAAATATGGTGATATATTGGTTTTATCCTCTTGTAATTAGTAAATATTCACATATACTTAAATATACTATGAAATAAAAATATTAATCATAAATTGTATTACTGTTGAATAAAATTGCACTTAAAATGAAATATACTCCCAATACTTCTGAAATCCATAACAATTAGAACATTCTTAAAATTTTTTTGAATAGGGCCTGGAGACATATGCAGAGTGTTTGCCTTGCACAAGAAGACTCAGTTTCCATTTCTTGGCATTCCATTTTCTTCAAGTCCACCAAGATAATTCCTGAGCAAAGAATCAAGAGTAATCCCTAAGCAGAGCCAAGTGTGATTACTACCCCAAAATATGCCAGGGCCTGAGTGATAGTACAGTGGGTAGGGCATTTTGCCTTGTATGCAGCCGACCTGTGTTCGATCCCAGGCATCCCAAACTTAACAGGAGTGATTCTTGATATCCGAGCCAGGAGTCATCTCTGAGCACTGCCAGGTTTGACCCCTCCCCCCAAAAAGAACCTCTAAATAATAAATTATTCTAACAAATATTTATTTAAAAGACAGTTTTTTGGGGGCTGGAGCGATAGCACAGTGTTAGGGTGCTTGCTGATCAGGACGGACCTCCGTTCGATTCCCGGCATCTCATATGATCCTCCAAGCCAGGATTGATTTCTGAGTAACCCCTAACCTTCACTGGGTGTGGCCCAAAACCAAAACAAAATATAAATAAATAGGGGCCCGGGAGATAGCATGGAGGTAAGGCGTTTGCCTTTCATGCAAAAGGTCATCG
>PVKC010064774.1:0-10057 GCA_004027635.1 Crocidura indochinensis | reverse complement strand
GGCTTTCCATTGAAATTTTCAATCTGTCTACTGAGTTTTCAGGCCTGTTATTTCAGTTTGGAATTTTTTGATTCATGTCTTCATATCCTCTGACTCTTATTAGTGTTCCATTCAACTCCATCTATGCTTTCTTTGAGTTCTGTGAACATCCTCCATTTTTCTTCTCTAAACTTCATATCAAGGACTAACTGGGTGGGTGACCATTTTTGGGTCATCAGAGTTGCCATCTTCATCTGTATTCTTGGTGTTGGCCTGTGTTGTTTCCCCTTTGTCACACTTGTAGTTTTGGTTTTTCTACACTTTGTGATGGTATATTCATAAGCTAGATGATATGTGCGACTGTGAAGCAAAGAGGCTCCTCTGTTGCCCCCCTTTGTGGGTCTACAAAAAAGACAAGCCCTCAGGGAAGAATGCTGCCCAGAATCAAGTAACAGGTCGAAGAAAATATAGAAAAATCCAAAGATATCTGCCATGCTTCAAAGACACAGCAGAAATTAGCTAGCTCTACCCTTTAACTTATGTCCAAAGAAGACAAGCTCTCAGGGAAGCCTCACAGAATCCTTTATCAGTGTCTTTAATTTCTTGGATCATTTCCCTTTACACTGTCTTCTTGTATATAATTTAAATTTCTCAAATAACTAAGATATATTTTCAATGCTGAACTAAACCTAACCTTAATCAGGGGATTATGTGTGTTTGTAAATTCAACACCTAAAGTTCATAGAAGAAATTGTCCTTATTGTCTTTTTATCCAAAACCCTTGACCCAATTCTGGACCCTACTTTAATCCTGGGTCTTCTCATTCTGTAAAGCATATTATTATTTTGGTATAAATATCTAATATCTGTTTCTATATTTGTCTTTGTCCCTTTCAAATAAATATTCACTTAGATTTTGCTTGTTGACTTCTACAACTCCTTCTGTCTGAAATCACACTTTTGGGTCTCAGACCTGAGCATCTAGGTTCTAAATAAAAATCTGACACAACACTATTGCTGATCACTATCATAGGAACTCAAGCACAGTAAAGTCTTAAATCTTCCTTCTCTCTGCTTTGTCTTCCTCTCTTCCTTATAAAGTAATTATAAAAAGATCTTAATGATGATAGCTGTTTCTCTTTCTCTCTGGTGTCTGATGTCTTAACAATTTACTCTTAAACATTAATTAATAATAAGCTTAATAATTAAGCTACTCTAGGTTTTATATTTAAGAAACAAAATATTAACAAATTAGTTAATCTTCTGTACTTTTTCAAAATATGATTAAGTTCAGACATTGCTGATATATTTATATTATTCATATATTTATTAAATTTAAACATTTGAAAGGCATTTTTTCTTATATAAAATGTTACATTTTGGATTTGCATTTGGAAAGATGTTTATCATTTTGATTTGATATTATGTAAAAGTTCATGAACTTCTAATCCTGTTTACTTTTTTTTAATTAAGATATCATGAATCTTGAATAAGTTATGCATATGTAATTCTTATTGAATTAATCATTTCTATATTTCATATCCTGCTTGTTTTGATTTTTATTATGAAAAACATAGTAGATATAAATTTTAGTAAAATTTTTACATATGAGAAACACCAATTTATCAGCTCAGGATTTAAATATCATAATTTCACCATGTTTGCTTCAATTAAAATATTTCGGTAAATTCTGGTACACCTGTGCTCCCATTATTAGTTGTTTAGTATATCTTTATTATTTTTGGAAAGCTAACAAATGGATATTTTTTACATAATATAAATAAGAAATTTACATCTGTTTTACCAGGGAATTCACAGTGCTTTTTATATTAATAATAAATTTAGTGTCTGATAATATCTAATAACTAAGTTGGCAGAAAATCCTTTAAGATTTAAAACCAGAAAGAATAATTAGAAAATGTGACTCCTGATTCTGAAACTTGCACTCTGAGTCATTTGGCTTTTAATAAAACTCAATTAATTCTCTAGGTCTCCTCACTTTTATGATAGGAAAGTTGATAATAATAAATAACTTTGAATATTATAGCAAAAAGGGACATAATTCAATGTAGATAAAACACTTTTTAAAAGATAATGAAGTTAATAATATAATACTTTCAAACTTTTTTGATTATGGATATAAAATGGATATATAAAAGAATTATGCAGATGTAAGATTTAGCTCAGAGGAGTAGTGTCTGCCTCTTATATGATGCCCTAGACTCCATCTGTTGCCACTGTAATAAAGCAAACAAGCAAGACAACAACATAAAATAACATTGAATCAATGTAGATAATAAAGTGTAAATATGTAAGTTTTGTTAATAGAAATCTGGTACTTGGAATAAAAATGATTTACTATTATTAATATAATGAATGGAACAACACTTTCTGAGATTTTAAGATCTTTGCTCTAGAGGTTGTGACCATGTTAGTGAAACCCATGTTCATGGTAAAATATTGGGAAATTCTCAATGGTAATTCTCATGGTACTTAATATTCTCATGGTAATTAATTGTATTAATAATCTCACAGTAATTCATTAAATATTAATTGTGATATACATGTTCATAGTAATTGAGTCATTCTCACACACAGAACCAAGAGGCTAATTCTGAAAAGGACAGTGTCTTTTCTTCACCCAGAGAATATTCATCACAGATAATGCATTTAATTTTTTCAACAGCCTTTGACAATACAAGAAAACAACTTTTATATTTCAGATTCCTTCAATTTCAAATCTTAATATTTATAGCTTTCATATTTGAAAAATAAACTTTCTGCTTCAATAAGACCATGGAATTTTCAGTACCAGAAGGGTTACAGTGTCCTTACTTGAATAGTTTCTCAATGTGCACTTTAAACAGAAGGTCACTTTAATTTTATCTAACACACAATGTCTTAATTTCCTGCATTTAATGAGAAGGACTGGACCCTATTATCCAGTGACTCTGGATGTTAACCATCTATTTTTTTTTGTTTTGTTTTTTGGGCCACTCCCGGCGGTGCTCAGGGGTTACTCCTGGCTATCTGCTCAGAAATCGCTCCTGGTAGGCACGAGGGACCATATAGGGGTACCGGGATTCGAACCAACCACCTTAGGTTCTGGATCGGCTGCTTGCAAGGCAAACACCGCTGTACTATCTCTCCAGGTAACCATCTTTATTCATTATTGATTGCATGAAAATCTTCCAAGAGTTATCACTGAATTGGGCAATTTAGAAAGATAGGGTAACATTCTTGTATTCAAAGAAAAAGATAGTCAAAATTAAAATTAATTAAATTATGAACAATGAAAACATACACATAGATAATTTTATTTTTGGTTTTTGGGTCACACCCGGCAGCACTCAGGGGTTACTCCTGTCTCTAAGCTCAGAAATCGCCCCTGGCAGGCACAGGGGACCATATGGGATGCTAGATTCGAACCACTGTCCATATGCATGAAAGGCAAACTCCTTACCTCTAGCTATCTCTCTGACCCCAACACATAGATAACTTTTACTCTAAGTTTTATCAAGTTTTATCCCCAACACATAGATAACTTTTACTGTAAGTTTTATCAAGTTTTATCTATTTACCAAGAGCCTAGAATGTCTAAATCAGGAAGAAACTGGGGCCAGAGCAGTGGTGCGGAGCGGTAAGGAGTTTGCCTTGCCCACACTTGCCTAGGACAAAGCATGGTTTGATACCCTGGCATCCCATATGTTCCCCCAATCCAGGAGCAATTTCTGATCATATAGCTTGGAGTAAAGTATAGCCCAAAATAAACAAAATAAAACAAACAAAAATTAGGAAGAATCTGCTGGTAGGATTATAAAAATTATAGGTTAACAGAAAAGTATATGGAAGATTACATATAAAATTCTAAATAATGAGAGAAAACACAATACTTCTCCAGACCTAGCAGATATGAGACAGTTGAAAAGAGACAGGAATACATAAACAAGACAAAATACAGGCTAAAACTATTTGTTCTTTGGGTTTTGCTTTTTTTTTTTTAATGATAGAATGCTCAACATCCCTAGAATAAAATGATTCCAATTCTTTACTTACTCTTTCTCTTTTGTCTTTGTTTTTTGGATTACACCTGGTGACAATTAGGGATTACTTATTCATGGCTTTTCTGCTCAGAAATTACTCCTGGCAGGTTTTGATAAACCATGTAGATTGAAGGGAAAAAAAGCTAGGTAAACTGACTGCAAAGCAAAGTTACACCTGTAACTTACATTTTCTAAACAATTTGGTTCTTAATGTTCCTAAAATTAAATAGATGAAATAGAGAAGAATATGCATTAGTATATGACCAAGACCAAGAGCTTACTTGAGGAATTCTTTTTCTTAAAATGAAAAACAGACCAAAAAATTAAATGAAAGAAATCAAGGGAACTATTACTTGTATAGTGTATAAAATACTTTAAATTTCATCCCAAAAGACTCATGTACAATCTAAGGTCACCTGAAGAAAGAAAATTAGAATTTCTTTAATGAAGAAGAAGGAATTGAAGGTTACTGGTGAAGTAAAATAGAGGAAACAATTCAGATCATTCATTCAGGGGTTGACAAAGTTTAATTTTAGACTTTTTATTCCTGGTAACCTTATGTGATATATCTAATGAGAGTATGCACTGGAAAGT
Source organism: Crocidura indochinensis (assembly GCA_004027635.1). Lineage (NCBI taxonomy): Eukaryota > Metazoa > Chordata > Mammalia > Eulipotyphla > Soricidae > Crocidura > Crocidura indochinensis. Next base: position 5,442 of record PVKC010064774.1, on the reverse strand, counting down.
GACAGGGAACATATGTTGGTTTCAGAATTTCTGAGATAGCTGGTAACATCACAGAGCCTGGGAGTGAGAAAAGAGATGAAACTGAGGTCAGAACAGTCACTCTACATTGATAAGAGCAAATCAACTGGGTCTCAGAAACCTAAACTTCATTCCCCTAGAGAAGTTTTTATTCAAAATAAAAGTAAGCTATATTTAAATCATGTCTGTTTTATAACAATAAATCTTATTTTTCTGGGGGCCCTGGAGATAGCATGGAGGTAAGGCGCTTGCCTTTCATGCAAAAGGTCATCGGTTCGAATCCCGGTGCCCCATATGGTCCCCCGTGCCTGCCAGGAGCAATTTCTGAGCATGGAGCCAGGAGTAACCCCTGAGCACTGCCGGGTGTGACCCAAAAACCACAAAAAAAAAATCTTATTTTTCTTTCACGTTTTAGTTAAAATGTTTAGTATAAAAGGGAGTTATCCATGGACACAAGTGATAATTATAAAACTGTGTGCTCTGTGTTCTTTATAAAGGCAACTATGTTACCTCTGGATTTCTACAATGCTCTTTTAAGAGTAGCTTAAGTCCTTGAAGGAACAGACTGCCCTGTTCTGGAAACAGACATGCTATTACTAAAACAAAAACTTTAAGGAAAAATATGCTATGATAAAATGTGATGTTTTATAAATAAATACAAATAAATCTTTTACAAAGATTTAACCTGATGGTTGAATTGTGCTTTGTTACTGAAAGGTTCTTTTTTCCTTGTAGTTTATGATCCAGACAACTATTTGAATTGTTACAAGTCAATTAGATACATGTATATTTAAATGTGTCTATAAACTGACTGTAGTGTGACCTTTTGGTACTGTAAAATGTTTTTCTTAGGTGAATACTTCTGCATCTACTTATAACTGGGGTCTTATGAATGTATTTCCAAACTTTTTTTGTTTACAAATTATGCTCAGAAATAATTACTTTTCATTTTTCTTTGATGTGTTATGGTGGAAGTGTAATAGGAATGGAAGGGTATCAGGGAATATATTTAAACACAGTCGGTAAATTTAAATCTCTCCTTCAAGAAGAAAAACAAGTCAGGTAGATAATGAAAATAGCTGAAGGGTAGGTAAAAAGAGAGGCACTTACTTAAAAGAAGTGGGTCAGGTGACTTCTTCTTTGACTCCTCTTCTTTGTCAGGGCAGATGGCAGGAAAAACAGCTTCTTTCACCAATATCTATTAAGCTGCAGAACAAAAGAAAGCCAGTGACATAGGATAGAATGATAATACCGAGAGGCAGATCAAGATGCCCAGAGGAAGACTACAAAGCAGCAGACCTCATTCCAGGGAAACCACACGTAAGGAACAGTGATGCCTTATACAAGAAAGAAGACAGGATATTGAGGCATGTAGAACTATATACTAAACTGTACAATAACACAACTAATGTCGGGGCCGGGCGGTGGCGCTGGAGGTAAGGTGCCTGCCTTACCGCGCTAGCCTTGGCTGGACTGTGGTTCGATCCCCCGTGCCCCATATGGTCCCCCAGGCCAGGGGCGACTTCTGAGCGCATAGCCAGGAGTAACCCCTGAGCGTCACTGGGTGTGGCCCAAAAAACCAAAAAAAAAAAATAATAAAAAGAAAACTAATGTCATGGACCTCATCTTTTGAGATAAGCATGGCATCGCTAAGCACCCATTCAAGAGCTAAGTTCAGTTTAGTGATGGTAGGTGCACCTGACAGTGCTCAGGACTGACTTCCTCAGGCTCTATACTCAGGAATCACTTATTGGAAGGGGTCCATGTGGAATTCGAGAGACAGATCACGATTTAGCCTTGTTCAAGGCAAATGCCATAACTGCTGTGCTAAGTCAGTTTTGTAAGAACAGCAGGGACATGGTTTTCATTTCTGTTGCACGTGATTTTTAGTGGTTACCTAGAGACCCTGCTCCTTTTTTGACCATATGTACACTCAGCATTCACAAGTCTATTTATTAGTATCTAGGAACACTTTTGGGAGAAATGTGTGGTATCTCTTTAGGAAGGAAAATGGGATCATAGGGTACTGAATGATTTGTTCAATTATTTGTTTTGGCATTTATATTGCCATATTACCAAGTACTTTTCTTGTACTCGTTGGGGCAAGAAAGTACAGTGAGTAAAGCTATTGTCCTCCTTGTTGCTTTGATTCTCATAATCACATATCACTCTTTAGCATGATCCTGAGTAATCCTTTAATAAAGTCAGGAATAAGCCTTGAGCACCAATGGCTGTGATCCAAATCTTCAAGAAATAAATAAGAATAAGACATATGAAGCTGCCTCTCTAAAATTTATGGTAATTTTAATACATTAAATATATATGGTTTATTTATTCTAAATAGTTTATAGCTATTTTTGTATAGGTGAAGTTATTCTATTCCTCTTAATAATATGTTTAGTATTAATATCCCCTAGAATCTCAAAAATCAGATGTAGTTAAACTTTTATGCAATTCAGTTCCTACTTATATTCAAAATGGGCATTATGCTAAAATTATGCATAAAAAGACTTAGTTTATAATGAAATATATAATGGGATGAATTTAGTCTACAATATATCTCACATCTATTAATTCTCTATTATCTTGATGAAAATTAACAATAAGACATTAATTAGCCATATGTTACTTCAAAAATTTCAAGTATGTGGCAACATCATAATTATAGTAAATGATAAGGTCCATTTAATGCATGCAAATTGTCTTAGCAGAGGGCAATTAAAGGGTTGAATGAACTGTAATACCTTGCTATAAAAGATGGGGCAGCTGCAGAGAGATTTATCATTGTGTTCTATTTCGATCTTTGCCATGTGTTGCTCCACCTCACATGATTATCTATGTACATATGCAAAGCACTTATTTCTTAAATGATCCTGGAGAAAATTTATTAAAATATGCTAAGAAAACAAACAATAAAAGCTTACAGTAAATTTATAAGAATAATTGCATAGTTTAGTGCAAGGGTGCATTGAAAAAGAAAGGAAAAATAGATTTCCTACTTCAGTGTTTAATGTAGTCTTTTTAAAGACAAGTACCTATAAACTAGAACTTAGCTAAAATCTGACAAAAATGTTTTGAAAGATTCTGACTATAAAATTTTGACAATGAAATCTGATAGAATATTATTCTGCAAAAGTATAATTTTAACATGTCACTATAAATAAGGAAGGTTTGGAATAACTATCATCTGCATCTGATATATAAGGACTCACATATCTCTTCTATACTTATTTACATTTTATCATAAATATGCTATATTTATTAACAAGTTTCATTTTTGGAAAAGTTCATGAAAGGACAGGCACAAAAATACCAAGTGGTATCAACAGTAAGAGAGATTCATGAATAAGTGGATACATTCAAAAAGACTACTTTTCACTATGAATATATGAAGAATTAGTAAATACTATAATTGTTTAAAAATTAGATATAAAATAATTGTTATACTATAAGTGTTTATACTTTCAAATGTGTCTCAAATTTATTAATATTCAGTTGCAATTGCCCTGAATACATGGGCTAATTATCTGTGTCTTATCTCATCTCTGGACAATGGTAAAGCAATTGAAAAAAATATTTTCTAATTTATATGCTTATAAACTTTTAAAAATAAATATATTCAATAAGAAAAACAATGAAACTAATTAAACTCTAAAAACAATTTAAAAACTAGACCACAATTAGTCATTCTCTTAAGGAAATCTTTCCTGGTCTATGCCTAGTTAACACATCCTGTGACAGAGGCTTTGACTCAACACAGGATTCTAAGACATCAACAATCAGTCTTCTTTAGAAAAATATTGGGGACATCATGGTTAAGAAAATGGGATTTAAAGAAATTCATCTCATATGCTGATCACCACAATAAAAGCAGTTGAACCAGCACCTTTTACTCTGGACAGCAGGGCAAGTCATAGAGAATGAGACAAACACATTTACATTTCTACCAAGACCCAAGTCACAACGCCCTAGACAAAAAACACAAAGGACACCTTGGCCTTTTTTTTTTTTTTTCAATTAAATTTACCTTCCATTTCTCTAGAAACATAGAACAAAGAATAAACTATTAGAGCAGCAGTAGCTGCTAGAGAAGCAATAGCCTTGATACTAGGAATGAATATTCTGTTCTTTGTAGCAGCACTCTTCCTGCTAGATTGACTGTTAACCCCGTGAATCCAGCTAAGTCTGTATTCTCTATGTAAAAGGCCTTTTACTGCTTAGGTCTGATCTGTCACAAGGAATGTTTTCTGCTTAGATGTGAACTTTCCCTATATCTGAACTTACCCTATATCTATCTAAACCTAAACATTTTCTTATAGTATGTTTCCTACTTGGTTATATCTTTGTAGTTTTTGTGATCCTCTTCTAGGACATTCCAGGGTATACCTAAATAGGGCAATTCCATACAACCTCACAGTTAAATTCCAGTATTCTTCTACAGCATTTAGTTATGAATATTTCATTTACATATAAGGCTGGGTAGGGAATGATGGACTGCAATGGTAATTATTGATTTTATAAAGAAAATATAGTTCAGTGTAAGTATATATAATGAATACATAATATTTATCTATATATTCATTAAAATATGTATGTATTTATATATTTCTAACAAGTATAATAGCCTATGTAAATAACTCCTTAATTTCAAAGAAACAAGAAAAATAAGTCTAATGCTTGAACTTGGGTAAGTAAATCTTTAAGAAAAGTATATTACCTAATATATACTTGAATAAGGAATACTTATGGAGTAGGAATATTAATATAAATATATTATAATATAAAATTTTATGGGACCGCACTGATAGCACAGTAATAGGGCATTTGCCTTGCAAGCATCCAATCTAGGATGTACCTTGGTTTGATCCCCAGATGTCCCATATGCTCCTGAGCCAGGAGCAATTTGTGAAGGTAGAGCCAGGAGTAACCCCTGAGCATGAAAGGGTGTGGCCCAAAGAGAAAATAAAAAAAGTCATGGACTTTTTCCCCACCCACCAAAATTTTCTGGACTTATTTTGTCAATTTATATTAAAAACATTTTGTTGTTGAAAGGGCAATCATTTTTACTGATGACAATTAATTGTAATAAAAAGTAAAGAGAAACTGGGAGCCGGAAGGTGGCGCAGGAGGTAAGGTGCCTGCTGCCTTGCCTGTGCTAGCCTAGGACGGACCACAGTTTGATTCCCCTGGTTCCCATATGGTCCCCCGTGCCTGCCAGGAGCGACTTCTGAGCGCATAGCCAGGAGTAACCCCTGAGCGTCACTGGGTGTGGCCCAAAAACCAAAAAAAAAAAAAAAATGTAAAGAGAAACTAAGATGAAATACTCAAAATTTTAGATTCAGATTCGAAATTCATGCTATTTATGCATCAGCATTTTGATAACATTCTATAAATCTAAAAATAGTGTAAAGATAATATAATTAT
>PVKC010062902.1:0-10799 GCA_004027635.1 Crocidura indochinensis | reverse complement strand
CCATCTGCCAGCCCCTCACTTATAGCACACGCATGAGCAAGACAATCCAGATTATATTGGTGGCTGTGTCCTGGGTATGTGCCTTCTCCAATGCTCTGACTCACACAATTGCTCTAAGTACTCTGGACTTCTGTGGTCCCAACAAGGTTAATCATTTCTATTGTGACCTCCCACAGCTCTTCCAGCTTTCATGTTCCAGTACTCAACTTAATGAGATGATTCTTTTTGGTATGGGTTTCCTAATGGCAGGTATTCCTGTGCTGCTCATCATTATATCCTACATTCACGTTGCAGCTGCAGTTCTACGAATTCGCTCAGTGGAGGGCAGGAAAAAGGCCTTTTCTACATGTGGCTCTCACCTCACTGTAGTTTGCCTCTTCTATGGGACTGGTATCTTCAACTACATGCGTCTCGGTTCTGAGGAGGCTTCTGACAAGGATAAAGGCGTTGGAATTTTCAATACTGTTATTAATCCCATGCTAAACCCTTTTATCTATAGTCTTAGAAATCCTGATGTTCAGGGGGCTTTGTGGCGGGTTCTTGGAGGAAGGCAGTCACAGACCTGAGAGATGACAGGTTACTTTGCTGTCTTTTCTGGGTTGAGAAAAATGACCCTTTAAAATATTAATCTTTAAATTAAATGATAGAATAAAATATTAATCTTCTGATTCTGAATATCTGTGTATTTTATTTGTTTTGTAGGAAATTCCTCACTAACTCATTTTTTATGCAGCCAATACTTTTTGAATTGCTTTTATGGTCCAGATACTGGTCAAAGATATTGTTTAAGAAAACTTGACAACAAAAATCTCCATATTAATATAACTCATATATGATTAAGAAAGATAATATAAAGTAAATAAAATAAGTTATCACTGTATATTACATATATCTATCACAGAAAAATGCTTTTCAGAGAAACATATGTAATAAGTCTCTCTGAATTACAATTCTGAAATGCAAGTACCCTGCAAGTTTTCTTTTCCTTTTTTGGTTTTTAGTTTTCCAAAAAGCATTGAACTCTTGGAAGTCTAAAAGATCTGGGTAACAGTGTCATATTGGGGTAACTGTCTAATATTTCAGTCTCTATATATAAGAACATTATTTTTAAATGTTTTTATTCTGATTGGAATGTGAGATTTTCTTGTAAAGTGCTATCAACATCAATGCATTCTACTGTTTGCATTTCGTGTCTAAAAATATAAGTTCTCGTATTTTACTATACACAATATTCCCATGGGTTATTAAAGGATCAGTAAAACCTAGTGGGAAAAACCAAAAAATAAAAATACACTAATTCATATGTAATACAATTTAACATCAAAATAGCAATGTTTCATCTCTGTCCTTTGCTACATCTTCTCTTACAAGTCACCTTCACATATAATGGCTTTAAAACAATAAGTTCTATTCCAACTGGGTCCTTACTAATTTCCCTATAGAATTTCCAAGTTAACCTTCTCCAAGTATTTTCTCTCCCAATTCTCCAAGTTCAGAAAATATCCATAAATGCAGTTCTAGCAAGCTATGCATTGCTCTAAGTTAACTTTATTAGTTATCAGTACAGGCACAATGCAGAAAATTTTCTCATCTTTTTTAAATTTTTATATTAAATGAATCTAATCATGATTTGTATGTTTTCCTATGTATTATGGAATACTATATCCCTACACCAATAAAACTACTGTTTCTCTCCTATATCATTATTAAAATTATCTCATTAATGCACTTGAAGATGGTCTTATCTATGATATCTGAGACATAGTACAGAATTGAGAGTGGAGGGGTGAAAATACAATCTGTGAATAAAGGGAGGGATGGGATGTTGAGTAAAGGGAGTAAGTAGATGATATTATTTAGGTAAAGGACATGCAGTCCCATGTTTATAAAATTATATATAATACCTAAAAGTTACTGTGGGCTTGAGAATTCTGTGAAAGTTTCTACTTTTTGCTAAACTGCCTATGAGCTTCTACACTCCCTTTGTCAGCTTGTATGCCTATAGGAATATGACCTTCAGATAAGAGTTGGAGATACAGGGAGATCACCAGTTGGGATCAGATAGCTGGGTCTTCCCACATGGGTGTAGGATGAGAGATATAGATAAAGGGGGACATTTGCATCAATGTCTGTTACCTATGAATTAGATTGTCTGAATTTTAACATTAAGAGTTATCCAATGAAATAGAGAATGTATTCTTTAAAATGTGGGAGGTGCTAATAGGAAAGTAACTGAGTAGGTTCAGCTTGAAACTGTATATTTGTATAACCTGAGTGGAATAGTGTCTTGTGGTCCTTGACTGGAAGCCTGTTGTCAGATGGAAGTCCTGGACCCTAAGAAAATAAACCACCTCTGTGTTTTGTATTCTTGTGTCTTTGTCTGAGCTGACCTTTCTCTCTCTTGCTCTCTCTCTCTCTCTCTCTCTCTCTCTCTCTCTCACTTTCCCATCCCACATCAGTGATGCTCTCCCTAACTTTGGCCATACATTTTCTGATGACACCTGTGCAGACAACTTAAAATAGCAAAAATGTACATCTCCAGAAGATCTGCACAAAGTGAGATTTAGGTCATCTTTATACATAAAAAAAGGAGATGAAATCTTGGAGGCTGGGAAGCAAGAAATCCTTGATATGATTTTTAAAACCTTATGGCCTTCTGAGCATCACTGGTGTGGCCTTAGTAGCCCTGCAAATAAAGATGAAATTCTGCCATATATGTCTTATATGGATCAATAAGTGGTCAAGTAAAGACAATATTATATTCTTACTCAGCATATGCTACAGAGATTGAACAAAAGATGAATTAAAATTAAAATAAATGTTTGGACCAAAAAATCAGTTAGTGATAACCAAAGGAACAGGTTAATCAGGTGAAAGAGTCTCTTGTCTGGTGAAGAACAGAATTGTTCATCATTGAATTGTTCTTCACAAGCAAAACTTGAAGTAATTTCTATACAGCCGATTATTAATGACACACATCCAACCCTGCCATTATATCTGTGTCACTACAATAAAGAGTGAAGAAATTACATATATATAAAAACTTAGAGTTGTTTTTGTTGCAAAAGTAAATAAAAATAGGAGAGAGTGACATGAAAAAAGAATGAGAAAATTAGGAGTATCAGACAAGAAGCCTCAGTAATGTCAAATGTCAAATGTCAAAAAATTAGAGTGAGAAATCATTGCATAGTGACATGAGATGAAAGTAAAATTCACTCTATGGAATAATTTCCATTACTGCATGGCCCTGTAATAACTAATATCTTTGAAATATTATAGTAAGAACCCCTATAGAACCAGGAAATAAGTTTTTCTAAAGGCACAATGCTATAAAATAGTTTGAATTATCTTTTGTTCCTCTGCCTAGCTCAGTACGTTAGGACTTACTGTTGGGAGAGAGAAAGGAAGGAGGTAACTGCTGAGGGACACAAGATTGGGCTGTGATAGATATAATCGTCCTCAGTTTGGAGGCAGTGCTTGCTAATATAGTGCAAGGATCAGAAATGAAGCACATCTATTTCTTTTTACATTTTATTCTCCCTTGTCAAAGTAAATAAGCTTCCTTGAAAGACAAAGGAAACAACTAATAAAATGAAGAGCAAATCTATGAATAAGAGCAAATGTTTGTAAACAACATATCTAACAATTTGTTAAGATATAAAATATACAAAAAATAAAGTCCTCAAAGGAAAAACAGAAAGTATAAAAATAACTTTAATTGACATTTCTACAGAGAAAAATCAGCAAGTATATAAAATGATGTTAATTTGCTCTTTTTATCAGCTCTTATTATTCACTTATTAGAAATTCAAGTTGAAAGAACAATAACTATATCCTCTCATGTACTAGGACAAGTATTATCAAGAAGGCAAAATATAACCAGAGATAGTAACAAACCAGTAAATAAAGAAACATTTTCACTATTGTAAAATGTAAATTGGTTATTTTATTATTGTGTACATTGCATCATTATTCACAATTACCATTTTAAGAACAATAAACCAGACATAGAAAGAAAAATACTATCTCACTTTTTCTTTCATGAATTATAAAAGTATTTGACTCACAGAACCAAGGAAAAGTATGGTGGACAGGCAAGAGGAGAAAATGGAGGATATTTTCAAAAGGTATAATGTCTATTATAAAATTAGTAAATCAATAATGTATAATGCTAAAAACTTTAATGATAATTAAATGCTCTAAAAATAGATGGTACAGAAACTAGACAGAAAGTGGGGGAAGGAGAAAGCTAGTAATTTACTAATTTCAGAAGTAATATATTTTGTTTTAGGTACTCTTTTGGTTGGATATAAGTTCCCAAATTAGTTTACACAAAAAGGAAGTTACAACCAGGAGAAGGAATCAATTAAGTGCACTTTAGCAGCTAGCAACCCAAGAATGTAAAGGTCATCAGTGGATGAATGAATATCAGTGGAATTCCAATAATCAAGAGAGGAACAAACTACTAATAGTCATAATAAGATGGATAAAATTTATAACATGGTTAAGATGAAATGTGAATAAAGACACAAATGATTTTGTTTTTCTGGAAGTATAGACAGTATAAGCCAATAGTAAATAAGCTATATCTGTAATAGCAGGGTCCTTTGGTGGTGGAAGAATTTATGACTATAATGCACTAGAAAAATCTTTTGGTGGTGAGGAAAAATGAGGAACTTTGATTGTAGTAAATGGTACAATAGTATATAGATTTGGCAAACATGCATCAAGTTGTATGTTTAAAATTATATTTAATTATAACTCAGTATAACAAAAATACATATTATATTATTGACATTGACTCCCACTTAAAAGTGCAAATGCATATTTATATGCATATGTAGGTAATAAAGTTATAAAATGGGGAACTAGAGTGATAGAACAATGGGTAGTACTCTTGCCTTAAACACAGCTGAACTGGGTTTGGTATCTGGTAACTGACATTGACCCCTGAGCCTGGTCAGGAGTGATTCCTAAGTTCAGAACCAGAGTATACCTTGAGTATTGCAGGGCATTACCATAAAAAGAAAAAACAACCAAAATGATAAAAGAAAGGATGATGTTAATAAACACAAAATTCAGGATAATATTTATTCCTGAAAATGAATAAATCAAGAGGTTCATGATACTGGTTATGCTCTATTTGTTCCTCATCTTATGGCTACATAATATTCATTACATAATTACTTATATCTTACAATATTTAAATACATAGTTTTTGCTATAAAATATCTCATTTTTTATATATTTTAGTATAAAATATCTCATTTTTTACTTGAAAAGTAAAATTATGTTCTGATAAAAATAATGGTAATAATATATCAAAATGTAAATATGTTCATGTATTTCAACCAGGGAAATGTCAACATGTATACAGAGTACAAGTTTAATAATTCATGAAAGAATAATGTTTAATTATTAGCAAAAATTATATATTTGGGCTATTTTTAAAGTAATACTAATTACAAATAGCTGCAAAATGTTCAACATTAGCATCTCTAATAAATTAAAGTAAAATACAATTAATAACTAGAGGATATGTGAGAATATAAAAAGGTTCTAATATTGTTTAGGATATACATGAATTAGGAATGAAATTGGAAACAGGGAGATAGTAGCTATTCCAAAAAGACTCAGTTAATTAAAACAGTGTGGACCCAGAGGGTGAGAACCTGGAACTTCAAACCAGGGGCAGATATTAAATATCTTGCTATAAAACTGTAGTCTAGACAAGAAATTATCATTTTTTCCCTGTTTCTACTTTGCCTTCTTCATGGAGTTTCAGATTATAAGTTGTTTTAAACACATTACAATGTGAGGTGGAAGTTGAGTGGCAGGAAACTACTTCTTTACTTTGAGTGGAATTTTAGTCCTGTTGGTCTTTCTCCCTGAGGACAAACAATCACCGCCCAATGGCCATGTATAAAGAATGATTCACCCCAATCTGCTACAACTTTAAAAGGAAAAATCAAGCACACTGTTTTTTCAAAAAAGTATTTATTGGGGTAAAGAAAACTAAGAAAAATGTAAATGTTCTCAAGGTATTCTCCTTTTTCATCATCTACTTTGTTTATAATTGTCCAAGACAGGCACTCCCAGAGTGTCCTGAACAGTTGGTTCATAGAGAGTGATCAAATCTTGGCTCCAGAAAAAAGTCATCCTCCTAGTCATTGTTAGACCCACCACAGAAGTCTAGACTATGATTAGCATTCTTCTTCCAATGTCTTCTTTATGTTTGGGTGATAAAAGATAGACTTGTTTTTTTCAAGTGACAGCTCACTCTAAGGATGATGTGTCAAAAACTAGGATTACCAGAAACCTAGAAGTATCCCCCTTTAGAATATTAACTAGGGGGATGTTCCTAGAGAAGTACATTTATCCTTTTCTTTTGTCTTTTACACTTCAAATTTCCCTAGACTTCCTTTCTTACCTAAACCTAAAACAATAACAAAAATAGTTTTATCATATCTGATATGCTCAAGGACTCTGCCCCTGCCCCCTTTACTTCTTATCTGTTTGTTTCTCCTCCCTTTCATTTCTTTCCTTCTCTCTTGGGAATATCAGGCTGGGTAGAGGTATTACTTGTCTACATAATTAAACCACAGAGTTAATAACACTGAAAATAGGAGATCCAAACTCTGAGGTTTAGTTATATAAACAATTTAACTATATATAAAATTCAACAATGTGCTAGTCAAGGAAGTAGACTCCGGAGTGTAGGAAACCTGGAGACTCTGGTGAAGGGAAATTAACACCGATGGCGGGATTGGTGTTGAAACATTGGATATCTGAAACTCAACTACAAACAACTATGTGATTACAATACAGTAATAAAAATATTAAATAAATAACACTTAAAAAAGTAAAATATGGGGCCCGGGAGATAGCATGGAGGTAAGGCGTTTGCCTTTCATGCAAAAGGTCATCGTTCAAATCCCGGTGCCCCATATGGTCCCCCTGCCTGCCAGGAGCAATTTCTGAGCATGGAGTCAGGAGTAACCCCTGAGCACTGCCGGGTGTGACCCAAAAACCAAAAAAAAAAAAAAAAGTAAAATAAACTCAAGCAAAACATAAAGCAAGAATTTGTTTCTCTTCTCCCTGAAAGTATAGATTGGTATAAACTTTATTAAAGGTGATTTGAGAAATGTATAAAAGGCTCTGAACAATAAATCTTCTGTTCCAATATGTTTCATGTCTCCAACTTTCCTTAGGAAAGCTAGCAGATAAGCAAACAAGAATGTGCATTTGAAGACATTTCTTGTCATGTTGCTAACAATAGAAAAAAAAACACTGAAATTCATTATAAAATGTTAAACAATAGGAAGTGAAATGAGTACTGCTTAGGAATGAAGTATTATGTCGCTAATTATTTACTCAATAGAAATTGCTATTAAGCAAAAGTGCATTCAGAAATTTTAATTCCTGGGTTGGAGTGGAGGTGTAGTTGTAGGGCTTTTGCCTTGCATGTGGCTGACCTAGGATGGACCACGGTTCCATCCCCCAGTGTCCCATATGGTCCCCTGAGACAGGAACAATTTCTGAGTGCATAATCAGTAGGAACCCCGAGCGTCATTGGGTTTAATCCACCCCCCCAAATTTTTAATTCCTCCCAAGATATTATACTGTGATTAATCAATTAGTATCAGTAGCTATTTTGGGACAATATAAATATAGTAAGTCCACATTTTGTAGGTTCTTAAAAACTGTTATTTTAAACCAAAGGATATACAGTTAAACCAACTTTACCATAGACTGATATAAACAATTATTTAGTCCTTTTTATTGCTTTTGAGCAATTCTCATGGGGTTACTCCTGGCTCTGCACTCAGATATTATTCCTAGGTATTATTTCTGAAGGTATTTGCTTTGGAATCATATAGGATGCCAGAATCAAATCCAGGATGGCTGCATGCAAGGAAAGTATCTTTCCCTTTATAATTATCTATCGAGCCCAATTTTAGTTCTTATGACATATTTCAGATCATAGAAACACTTCTGAACTTTTAAACAACAAAACAAATATTTCTAATATTCAACAACAATTTGTAAACATTTATTTATTCATTCATTTTCCTACCTGCTTATTTTATCTAGTTCAGGGTCTTGAACAACCAGAATCTCTTCAGGTAGCTCATGGTAGAAGTGGGAACCAAACCTGGACAGGCTGTCCCTCCTTTGAGAAATAAATCTCACACATATTCATACTTAATAACTTTCAACCTGAGACAATAAAGATAAACCAAGGACACCTCATGCACTTCTTACAGATGTAGGAAGTAATAGGAGTATCCCTAAGAAAATCCATGAAAACATGAGAAAAATATGTGAACTCCACATAGACAATGGCTCCTGACAGGGGTGAATTTTTTTTAATTTTTAATCAATATTAAAGAGAAAATATGTTAAGTGAAAAATATTATTTGAGGACCTGCTATAGAATCACTTATTTTCACTCAGTTTAAATTTGATATACTCATAGGTTTAGAATTAGTCTTATTTAAGATGAAGAAACATTTATCTATACTTCATTATACAGAACATAAATAAGCTCTTCAATTTGAGAACATTTAAAATCTCTCCAATGTGCCCCTTTATTCTCATATCTTGCTGAACTTAATTATACTGGTAGGTTCCTTCTCTCTCTTGTAAGATTGTTTTTGGTCTCTGCCTTTCCAGAGTTACTCCTGCTTGGTAACAATTTTAGTGACATTGTATCAGGTCTTTTGTTAAATAAAGGCTTTTAAAGTCACCTAATTAATCTTCACAACTGCCCTCTAGGTTCTATAATATTATTCTTCTTAATTTTATAAATTATAGAATAATGGTTAGAGAGTATTAAAGTATCATATCCTATACTTTCCAGACTAGTTGGTATCATAGGACTCCTGTTTGACAAGCTGTTGTTGGATTAAGAGCATTGAACAAATTCACTGTTGACAAGTGAACATATTTTTATATCTTTTTGCTATTTGGAATTTCTTATTAAAAATTTATTTTTTTATTTTTTTAGAAATTTATTTTTATGTTATTTACTCATATAAAATTTTTTCCAATTTTTCATAAATTTAATAAAAATCCTAGACATTGATTCGTTCTTGGCTTAAATATTTGGTTTTCTCAGCACTCTCCAAAAGAGTGGAAGTCGCAATAAACAGATGGGAATATATTAAGCTGAGAAGCTTCTGTACTTCAAAGGAAATAGTGCCCAGGATAAAAGAGCCACCCACGGAGTGGGAGAAAGAAATAACAATGAAGACACAAAACTATAAGAATCTATGGGACACAGCAAAAGTGGTACTGAGAGGAAAATTTACAGCTTTGCAAGCACACATGAGGAAGGAAAAGGAGAATACATGAATAACATAATGACACAGCTTATAACTTAGAAAATGATCAACAAAAAGGAACCAGAAATAGGGAGACAGAAGGAAATAACAAAGCTGAGAGCAGAAATCAATGAAGTGGAAATCCAGAAAAAAAATCTGAAAGATCAAAGAAAGCAGAAGTTGGTTCTTCAAAAAAAAAAAATTAACAGACCATTGGCAAAACTCACAAAGAAAGAGAGAAAGAAACTTGATAATCCATATTAGAAATAAAAAGAGGGAGATTAGTACAGATATTTCAGAGATTCAAAGGGTAATCAGAGACTACTTTGAGACTCTATGCTACTAAACATGAGAACTTGGAAGAAATGGATAAATTCTTGGACTCTTATAACCTTCCATGGTTGAATAAAGAGGATGTAGCATATTTAAACACCCCATCACTATTGAGGAAATTAAAACAGTAATCAAATATCTGTCCAAAAACAAAAGCCCTGGCCCAGATGGATTCGCTAATGAATTCTTTCAAACCTTTCAAGAGAAACTACTACCAATCCTGACAAGACACTTTCACGAAATCAAAAAAAAAAAAAAAAAAAAAAAAAAAAAAAAAAAAAAAAAAAAAAACGGAAACACTTCCAAATAGCTTTTATGAAGCCCACATCACCTTGATACCTAAACCAGGCATAGATGCTATCAAAAAAGTAAGCTATAGACTAATATTCCTGATGAATACAGATGCAAAGATCCTCAACAAAATCCTGGCAAATAGGATCCAATGCCTCATTAAGAAGATCATCTACTACATTCAAGTAGGTTTCATCCCAGGAATACAAGGATGGTTTAACATTTGTAAACCTATAAACATAATATACAACACCAACAACAAGAAAAATAAAAATCACATGATCAGATCAATAGACACAGAAAAAGCATTTGATAAGGTCCAACATCCATTCTTGATTAAAAACATCTCTCAGAATGAAAGGAACCTTTCTCAATTTAGTCGAGGCCATCTACCACAAGCCATTGGCAAATATTATGCTCAATGGAGAAAAACTAAAAGCCTTCCCTCTAAACTCTGGTACAAGACAAGGTTGCCCCTCTCAAAACTCCTCTTAAACATAGCACTGGAAGTACTTGCTATAGCCATTAAGCAAGAAAAAGATATCAAGGTAATCCAGATAGGAAAGGAAGAATCTCTCACTATTTGCAGATGACATGATACTCTACTTAGAAAACTCTAAATACTCTACCAAAAAGGTCCTAGAAACAAAAGACTCATATAGCAATGTAGCAGGCTATAAAATTAACACAAAGAAATCAATGGAGATTTTTTAACACCAATAATGATAGGGAAAAATGGACATTAAGAAAACAACCACATTCACATTAGTGTCACGCAAACTAAAATACGTAGGAGTCAACTTGACTGAAGATGTGAAAGACCTATACAAAGAAAACTATAAAACCCTG
>PVKC010060980.1:0-10219 GCA_004027635.1 Crocidura indochinensis | reverse complement strand
TGCTCAGGGTTACTCCTTGCTCTGTGCTCAGATATCATTCCTAGCAGGCTTGAGGACCATCTCGGATGCTGGGGATTGTACCTGGGTCATCTGTGTGCAAGACAAATGCCCTACTACTGTGCTATCTCTCTGGCCCCATCAGACCTGTCTTTAACACAATACCCAAAGGGCAAATCAAAATAGATATAAGACATTTGAAGCAGCCTGGAAACCATAAGGTACATAGAGTGATATGTAGGTAGAACACTCTAAGACATTAAAGATAAGGCCATCTTCAAAGAAGAAACACCACTGGCAAAGCAAGTAGAAGCAAAGATAAACAAATGGGATTAAATTCAATGAAGAAGCTTTGGCACCTGAAAGGAAATGGTGTTTAGGATACAAAGACTACCCATGAAACGGGATTATCTATATACCCAATACCCAATCTATAAGGGATTAATATCTAATATGTAAAAGACACTGGTAGTACTTTGCAAGAAAAAATATCTAAATTCATAAAAAAATTGAAGAAGAATTGTACATATATTTTTCCAAAAAAAATACAGATAGTTGTAAAATAAAAATACCACCCAGACACTGTGTTTCCAGCCCCTTATCTTAAAAATCAGGGTAGTGGCAAAAAAATAATATCAAGCCAGTCAGGAGAGTAACTGGTGTAAGTTTGCTTTTTGCCTTGTGGCCTCTCTCTGCCATGTGCTCTCTCTGCCCAAACAAATACCCAGAATTGCTCTCTTTATTTAAATCAACTCTCAATACCAGGAAGGGGAAGGCCCAACAAGATAGCTACAAAAGTAACTATTCAGTGTGCTTTTTTTTACATATCAAAGGAAGAGGCTACTGGGAAGAGGAAGTTGGGGAAAAAAACCTTTGTTTGGGGTTTTATCTAAATATACCTCACAGATGGCCATAAGGTGAATGAAAAATGTTCCACACCACTAGTTATCATAGAAATGCAAATATAAAAAACAATGTGATATGATTTCATACAATAAGGATGTACACATCAGAAAGTACAAGAACAATCAATCTTGGCATTGATGTAGGGAGAAAAGTGAATTAGTCCAGTTTTTTTGGAAGACAATATGGATATTCCTCAAAGAACTAGAATTTTAGTTTTTATATGACCCAGCAATACCACTCTTAAGGATTTAACATAGGAACACAAAAACACAATGCAGAAAAACCCTCTGCATTCCCATGTTTATCAAAGCATTATTAACACTAGTCAATTGGAAACAACTCAAATGCTCTGGAACAGATAAGTGGTATATCTACACAATGGACTACTATGCAGCTGTTAGGACAAATGAAGTCATAAAATTTGTTTATACATGGATGGATATGAATATTTAGGCCAATGAGACTAGTCCATGGCAGGAAGTTCACTACAAATAGTTGAACTATGCCCAATACCTACTAAAATTGTTTTATTTGAATTTATTATAAATTTATTTATGTTTTTGTTTTATTAGTTTTGGGGCCACATCCCACAGTGCAGGGGTTACTTCTGGTTCTGCATTCAGAAATCCTCCTGGCAGGTTCAGAGGACAATTATGGAATACTGAGGACTGAACCCATTCAGTCACATGGAAGGCAAAATCCCTATCCACTGTGCTATCACTCTGGCCCCACTAGCAATATATTTGTACCTAGGGGAAAAATGTTCCCTTCTAAGTTATATTTGCTCATGTACAGTGACTTTTGATATTCTTGTAGAAATTAGAAGTAAATAACACAGAATTTAGTAGATCTTAGTGCTATTAAACAATTTATAATGTCCAGAACATGACTACAGAGCATCAAATTCTGCCATAATTGCTAATGATTCTCAGTGTAAAAAAACTCAAATATAGGGGCCGGGCAGTGGCGCTGGAGGTAAGGTGCCTGCGCTAACCTAGGACGGACCGCGGTTCGATCCCCTGGTTCCCCATATGGTCCCCCGTGCCTGCCAGGAGCGACTTCTGAGCGAATAACCAGGAGTAACCCCTGAGCATCACCGGGTGTGGCCCAAAAACCAAAAAACAAACAAAAAAAAACCCAAAAAACTCAAATATAAACCTTTTTTTAAAAAATCACTATAATTGGGCCGGAGTAATAGTACAATGAGTAGGTCATTTGATCCCTGGCATCTCACATGGTCCCACAGGCCTGGCAGGAGTAATTTCTGATCACAGAATCAGGAGTAACCCCTGAATGCCACTGGATGTTGCCCAAAAAGAAAATTAAAATAACAAAAAAAAATAAGTATTTAAAAAGTCACTATATTAAGTATAGATTCTAATTAAATACATTAAGGGAATCATAAATTGAGTGGTATTTAGTCTAGTAAGTAAGGATATTTTGAAGTCACTTATGCCAAATGTAAAGACAGTATAGCATGATCAGTTGGAGGAGAAATCTTATCAAGTTTACCTTTTCTGAGCAACTAGAAGACTCTAGATTAAATTCTACTATAAGAAATTATGATATTATAATTATATTACTTCATAGAAAATGTATTAAATCTTGGTGGAAACTGGAATGCATATTTCATCTTAGACTTTATGCTTTCTTTTTTATTTTTCACAAAATGTTAAAAGGACAAATGAAGTTATCTGTGGCTTCTATAGTCCACTGTCTATGTCGCAAAGATTTAGATTAAGAAAAAATATTTAGGGGAAGGATCAAAGTTCAGTGTGTAGGTTTTTTGCCTTGCATGAATCTGACCCAGGTTCAATTCGTGGCACCCAGGTGATCAATCCCCTGAGAACCACCTAGAGAAATTCCTGAGGACATCACCAGAAATTAGATTTGAGCCTTAAGCATGGCCTCCAAACAAAAACTAAAAAGCAAAAAAATACAAAAAAAAATGTAATAGTTAGCATGGGAACTGTAAAACACTATTGAATATATAGAATTAAAAACGTTTTGGGGTGGGCATGATAGTTTTAAAGAAATTAATATAGCAAAACTCTTTTTTTTATGGTTTTTGGGTCACACCCAGCAGTGCTCAGGGGTTACTCCTGGCTCCATGCTCAGAAATTGCTCCTGGCAGGCACAGGGGACCATATTGGGCACCGGGATTCGAACCGATGACCTTTTGCATGAAAGGCAAACGCCTTACCTCCATGCTATCTCCCAGCGGAAAAATCTTACTAATTTATATCAAAGCTTACCACAAGGTGGAGTACTCAGCAGGGTCTAGAGTGATAGCATGATGATCAAAAATGATAATCATCCAAGCAACACACATTTCAGATATTAGGAGTTTGAGATAGATGTCTAGAAGCAAAGTTGTATGGAGAGAATAAGGAACAGAAAAGGGAAAATATTCAAGGCTCTCTTTTGTATATTTGTGAAACTATAAACAATCAAATAATGTGATAAAATCACTGAAGTCAGAGGAATACAGTTTTTTTTTTTTTAAAGAAAAACCCAAAATGTTTCACTAGTATACTGAGATATATATAGGTCTCTGAAAAATTGTGGTTTCTAATGTCTTAGATTTGCCTCCAATTGAGTAGTTTTTTATTTTTTTAGACTTGAGGTCTCAAGATGCTCTGAATTTATTCTACTACAATATAGCCATCTTGCTTTTCTTAGTCAGTTGAACTCTCAGTACCTAACATAAAAATAAGGAATGAAATATATAATTCTATCTAATTTTTTTCATGAATTGGTTCCTGGTATTGGGGTAATATATTCATACAAAACTTTTAGAAAAAGTAGACAATAAAAACAATTAGTTTATTCTGCTAAGCTGTCAGAGGGATTAGGGGTCTTTCACTTATTTTGTATTGTAATTATAGGATTCTGTATCAGAATTTTAAGTTCTGCAGAGTATCATAAGATACAATAAGTGACAAAGCTTTTCTTTAAACTGTTTTTGTTTGTTGTGTTTTTTTCTTTGAGGCACATCTGCTGATTCTTAGGGCTTATTCCTGGTCCTGCACTTAAGGAATACTACTCATGAGGCTTGTTGAAACCATAGAGGTTCTGTGAATTGAACCCAGGTCAGCCCTGTGTACGGAAAGCACTCTACATGCTGTACTGTTGCTTTGCCCTTCAGAAATTATTTTATAAAAGAGAAACATGGGGCCAGAGAGGTGGTGCAAGTGGTAGGGCATTTACCTTGCATGCTCTAACCTAGGATGGACCGCACTTCGATCCCGAGCTTCTCATATGGTCCCCCAAGCCAGGAGCGATTTCTGAGCACATAGCCAGTAATAACCCATGAGTGTCACTGGTGTGGCCCAACACAAAAATAAAAAAAAAAGAGATAGAAACAAATATTCCCTTAGTAAGGTAAGAATATACCCAGTAATAGGATATACTCAATAGAATATTCTGAAACAATTTTTCACCTACAATAAAGTCTGAACCAGAAAAAATTTCATTTTTTTCTTCTTTACCATGAGTAAGTCATAAAAAAGATATTAGCCAAGTACTGTGGTGAAATATATTATTTAAGATTTTCTGATTTCATCATTATTCCACATCTCAAATCTGTTTCTTTCCCATAATGAGAGTGAAACAAAGAACACTACACTCTACTGAAAACTTTCCAGCTTCATATTACTATAAGACAAGTTTTCTAACAAAGTACATTTATAAATATAATTTTTCCCCAAGAAACTTTCTCCTATATTGCTGGTTTTAGTTTTAGTTTGTTTGTTTTTGGTTTCTGATTTTGGGGTTACACCTGATGACGCTCAGGGTGTACTCCTGGCTAAGCGCTCAGAAATTTCTCCTGGCTTGAAGGAACATATGGGACACCGGGGGAAGGAACACCGGTCCATCCAGGGTCAGTTGCATGCAAGGCAAATGCCCTACCACTGCGCCACCACTCCGGCCCCTCCTATATTATTTTTTTAGATAAATTCTTTTTTTTAATTCTTTTATTTTGATCAAAGTGGATTGCAAATCTTTCACAATAATATTTTAGATACATAGTGATATTGATTCAGGGGCGTTCCCACCACCAATATTATCCTCCTTCCACCCCTGTTCTCAGCATACATTCCATATCACCCTCTTTTACCCCCGTCCCCCCAGGCTGCTAGTATAGGCCATCTGCTCTGTCTAGTATGTTGTAAATTGGGTATTGATTCTTTTGCTATTGGCTTTGGATTTGGTGTTTAGGTTTGCAAGAGAAATGTGAAAGACCTCTCGCTTAGGAGATGCATTACTCTCTAGTTAAACAACTACTTGCTCAAGTATGCCACTGTATCCTAATAATTAAAATAAATTCCAAAGGATAAGCTCTATCCTTTACTTTAATATGTGCATTAATTATCATTATCGTTATTATCCTTATTATTACATTTTACTAGATACAAGATACATTTTTTAGTGTTTTGGTGTTTGGGCCACACCTGGCTGTGCTCCAGGGTTACTCCTGGCTTTGTGCTCAGAAATCGCTCCTGGCAGGCACGGGGGGACCATATGGGATGTTGGGATTTGAACTACCATCTCTCTGGCTCAGATACAAGATACTTTATTTATTTCAAAATTTTAACTAGAAGATACACAGTATTGAAGCAGGTTTTGAGAGTAGTTTGTCCCATCCACCCCGGTTTATGGCTGGCATCTGGCCCTTCAGAAGGCCACCTGGGTTCTATTCTTCACCTTGTCCCTTGAGGCTCTGCATGTTTCTCCATGGTATTGTTCTAACTGCTGTTGTTGTGAGATGAATTTTTTGAGGCGACTGTGACCATCAAGACCAGGCGTTTTTCCCAGTGCTTCAGCACCAGCCGTTCTCAGTGCTCAGTGGAGGATGCGACTTATGCTAAGGCCCAAGTGGCCTGTTGGTGGGCACCTCCCTTGCAGACTTGGTTGTTGAGGACTGTTATTGCCCTTTATCCAGCAGAGGGCAGCAGGTTGTTGTTGTTGTTGTTATTGTTATTGTTGCTGCTGCTGCGGCTGTTGTTGTTGGTGGTGGTGGTAGTGGTGGTGGTGGTGGTGTGTGTGTGTGTGTGTGTGTGTGTGTATGTGTGTGTGTGGCACGAGTGTTAGTGGTAGTCCATGTGGCTGGGGAGGGTGGTGGTGGTAGGGGGATGGGAGCCACATAATATCACCCTAGGTTTCAGATAATTCATCAGTCTCCTCAGTGGAGTTATTGCTGTCAATGTTCACTTTGCAGTCCTGGTGGACCTGTCTCCAAGGGGATCCAGAGTGAGGAAAGTTCCAGGAAAGCAGGTAGCTGACTTCAGGGTCTGCAGTGACTTGGTGACCTGGGCTAGCAGCAGCTTCAGCTCATTGATGCCTAGAACTGTGCTTGCATTCCGAATGGCTTTTTGCAGAAATTGTTTATAACAGTTTCAATAACTGGTATGCAAAATCTAAATTTAAAAGTCCTCCCAAAGAAATTACACCTCAAGGGATAAATATTTAACTTACTGATACAGGCAACCTATCTCTTCTTTTATATTTATACAAAATTAGCATATTTAAATTCTGCATTTGATTCAAATGAGCAAAGACCCTATCATTTGTTTTCTAGGCTGACACTTTGACACAAAAGCATGATTTGTAATCTTCCTTAATAAAAGACTTGTCATTTATTTTGGATTTCTTCACTCGATTAGGTTTATGTCACATTACAATGAAGCATAGCTTTATTTTATGATATGTCATAATTAAAATATAGAACCTGTATAAGTTAACATTTTTTTAAGAAAAAAAGCATGTTAAATTACAAATACATATGAGAATTAGATGTTATCGAGGGTAAAAGTTTTCTGAAAATAGTGTCATTGAACTAATTCTTATCTAATGAACTTTAAGAAATGCAGTGATCTCATATTTGTCTTATTGTTAAAACTGTGGAGGTGGTTTAACAAGTGTTTTCACATCATGTGTGCTTTGTTAGATGTTAAAACAGATTTTTTTAAGTGGTATAATTAAAATAGAATGGTAAGTGCACTGGAGAGACATTCACACCTCTGTTTAAATATAAGTGAATTTTCACAGATGTTAGCCAAAATTTCTAAATGTATGCTTGCTTCTGAAGTCCTACTTAAAAGAGTCTTCTAAAGTATTTCCTAAGACTTTTTCAAGGATTGATTCATTCAATAGGTCTTTAAGAAAACATTTATTCATTTTGAATAAAGAAAGAAGAATATGTGGAGGATTACATAATTTTATAGTAAAGAAAAACTCTAAACCTTCCTCTACTCACCTTTAATAATCAGATATTCAGTTTTACTAATTGTAATCATTGTTCAAGCCTATGGGCAGGAGACAAAATTTGGAGGTGATGGTACTTACATGCACTGAATTCAAGTTCAATTCCTATCAACTAATATGGTTCCCCAAACAACACCAGGAGTTAGTGAAGTTATCAGTGAGTTATCACTGAACATTAAGATTCAGGAGTAGTTCCTGAGTACATCTAGGGATAGTCCCAACACCATCCCTACAGAAAAACCTGTCAGTTTTGGTATATATGTGGGCAATTTCCCCTCCCTTCTCTGGTTTCCTGCCTCCCTTTTGTCTTTTATTCCTTTTATTCTCCCTCCCTACTTTTCTCCCATACTCTCTCCACAGTCTTCCCTTCCTCAGTCTTCATTCCTCCCTTACTATTAAATGAGATGAAAACCCATGAGTAAGTAACACAGGACTTCACATTAATCTCTATATAATTTTATATAATAAGTAATAAAATGTTAGTAATTGTCCAAATAGTTTATTATCTAGACCTTAATCATTTTTTGGTTATGCAATATCTATTTTCTAGTTGAAAAATGTATGTGTGCATTTGTATGCCTATTTATGATACTAGGTATAGAATTAAGGACACTATACATCTATTGTTCAATGTGCTGAGCTTCATATACACCCAGCTCTCTAGTTTATTTAAAAATTCATAATTGAGTGAAGATATATATGTTGTGCAAATATTTTCTACCAACATATTAATTCTCAGTCTGTTTTCTTATTGAAAAACATTACTATTGTTTATTTTCAATATCTCATATTTTGCATTGGCCTTCAGATGTTTTCTTGGGAGAAAAGAGAGGGAGATTATTTATTTTTCTTTTCTTTTTTTTTTTTACCTTAAGAAAACACATCTGACTGTGCTGGAAAAATGCTACAAGATATGTTTGGAGGAAGATATCCTGGAGGGAATCCAAACTGGTGCAGAAATTAAAGCCACAGCTTCCATATACAAACATGTTACCTAGTTCTTTGAGCCATAATACCAACTCTTGGTATTTTTTCTATTACTTGTTCCATTGCATATTTCTATCTTAATTTTCTTCTTCTGGAAAGCTTATTATTCTAGTATTATAGCTCTTATGTCTATACCTCACATATTTTATATTCTACAGAACAACAGCTCATAATATTTTGATTTGAACATTTAGTTTTAGACTAATAACTTAAAGATGAAGACAACTTTCAAAATATGCACTAACTTTTTCCTAGATAAAACTTGTTTGGGCATAGCCAGGTGTATCCCCTGAGCATCACTGGGTGTGGTCCAAAACCAAACAAGCAAAATTAAAAAGAAATGGAATTGGCATGCATTTAAGGCAAGTACATACCTTATATATCTCTCCAGCCTCCCACATATTCTATATAAAAAATCAAAGTATAGGGGCTGGAGTGGTGGCACAAGCAGTAAGGCGTCTGCCTTGCACAGACTAGCCTAGGACAGACAGCAGTTTGATCCCCCGGCATTTCATCTGGTCCCCCCAAGACAGGAGCAATTTCTGAGCTCATTACCAGGAGTAACTCCTGAGTGTAACTGGGTGTGGACAGCAAATTAAAAATTAATGTATAAAAGCCAATATTTGATATTATTTCCTTTTTTATATATAATTATTTTTCTTAATTTTCTTATATTTTCTTCAATATCTCTTTTATAAGATATTCTGATTTCTTTCTTACACTACTTATATTTTAAGAGAAATAAAATTTTCCAGGCACTAATTGTACTAATTATTAACCTCAAGTTTTATTTTTTGTGTGGGACATAGCTAGAAATACTCATGTCTTACTCCTTGCTCTGCACTCAAGGACAACTCTTAATTGTACTCTAGGAACCATGTGAGGCACCGGGGTTCAAACCAACTTATTAGTGTATAAGCCAATAATATAAGAATCATAGAAATACACCCAAATTTACAAAAGTTTCTATTATTTTTTTATAATTTTATGGTGATCAATGTGAATTACAAATTTTTCACAGTAATATTTAAAGTACACAGTAACAATGAATTAGGGCCAGTTACACCTTTAGTGTTGTCTTCCCTCTGCCCCTGTTCCCAGCATGCATCTCATCTATCTTCCCCTCTCCTGCCTTTGCCTCATGTTCATGCTAGTGTAACAGTTCCTCTTTGTGTATAGCTTGCTGTAGATTGTGTAAAGATACTGTTGTCATTAACTTTGAGTTTGGCATTTAACTCTGATCATTTTAATTTCACTCAATATTAATATGACCGGTTGCTTCTGATACCATCCATTTCCCCCCCTGAATTTATGAGGAAAAACAAGATGGTTCAAGTTCTGTGGTTCTGTTGGAAAAGGAAAAGAAAAGAAAAGCTGGGAATAGTTCATCTAGTGGTTATCAATATCAATTTAAAAGAAAAAAGTGAAAACAAAACAAAATAAAAATAAAACAAGAAATGACAAAAATTACAACAGCGGCAAAAAGTGAACATTCTTGTAGACTTAAAAGAATAAAGTACATCTTAATATTGAAATTAGTCTGAGATATAAGAATCAACTTACATATATCAATATGTGTATAAAACTTGAATGATATGTTAAATGATTCAAAAACCTGAAATAAGGAATGGAAGGTTTCTAGGGCACATAACAATATATAGATATACATTATGTACAAAGTAAAGGAATCACATATGCATGGCTTTAGATTAAAACAATGACTAGAAAAGAAGTTTGGCGACAAATAGCCAGATTATTCAAAAGTGAGGGATGTTACCCTCAGTCTTTAAGATAGAAACTATTATGGGTCCTTACATAGAAAAACAGCATAATAAAATCAATGTTATTTCTGTGAGAGCTCAATTATCTTCAACAAGCAAAGATGATGCTTTTTTTGTTGCCTCATAGTAATAATATTCTAAATATTTTTAGTCAAGAAGTAACATTTATTGAAAAATTACAATTAATTTTTAAAATATTGATTGGTGATTTCTGGGGTAATTTAAAACCAAAGTAAGACTATGCTTTTTCAATTATATAGCCAATCTGATTTTTCTTTTTT
>PVKC010060337.1:0-10865 GCA_004027635.1 Crocidura indochinensis | reverse complement strand
ATTAAGCATGAAAAGTGAGTGCTTTTACATTTTATTTAAAAATAATGTGACTACAGTAGGCAATTCCAAGACACAGAACTATTCTGAACATAGCATAAAAGAAAAATTTTAATTTATAAATATGATCCATTTATAAATAATTAAAAGGAAATGAACAAGTAACTAGTATACTATATTATGTGTATATGACACATGACAGGATGGCAGATAACAATAGTAATGCATGGAAATTCCTGCTCTGTACTATGTGCTAGCATCAAAATACTTATTTAGATATTCATAATCTGCACAAATATCAATTGAGATTTAAGTTAAAATATTACGTATGGTAGGATTACAATGATTGTTATTAATATAAGCACTATAAAATTTTACCTAGCATGCTGCAATGCACAATAAGCTATCAAGAATTATTTCTCAATGTATGGTAATTAGTTCAGTCTAAGATTTAGAGGTTTTTTTAAAAGGTTATTAAAATATTGCTATCGCAATTATTTAAGACCTTGCTTTATAAGAATATAGTATACTGTTTAGGGTATCAAGTAGTACATATATATTATTTCTATGCAGTAAATAATAAGCTATAACCAATATTTAAAAGCCAATGCACTTCTAGGATTATGAGTGACTGTGCATATCAAATTGAAGTGGTTTAATACAAATTAGACCCATCTGTAATGGAGAGGGAATTAATATAAAGAAAATGTGTAAGAACCGATACAGCTTGTTGTATGATTTATTACAATAATTCTGCTTTTGTCCTATAATTCCCATAGGTGAATTTGGTAGGATAATAATAAATTAACTTTATTTACATGATACATTTTTAAGTGAAGGCAATCTAATTAGATCAGCTTTAATTATCTCTAGAGGGTAAGTGTTGTTATTGATTGGTTTGTGAAAAGACAGTAAGATAATTCAATGAAGTTGTTTCCTTATTTACTAAGTTTAACTAGGAAAGACTTAAGGCATATAAGTGTTAGCACTAAATTTTGTTTCTATAAAGGTATTATAAAGAAATATTTATTTTCTTCCCTTCCCATGAATCCACAAGTCAAAAATTATTTCCATTTGATAAATTTTCTCCTTTTTTTGACCAAATAAGCATGACCTAACTTTTATCTCAAAACAGAATTTGATGTGATTAAACTACAGATAAATAAGATTTCTTCCTTGTATTACAGAAGGGAAATAGTCCTACTAACACAGCAATATTGTACTGAAAGATATAAAAGATATAAAACATTAATAGATTTAAAGATAAAGATGTGATATATTTATATTTTTTAATCTTTCTGTGGTCTTGTGTTTATCAGTAATCTTTAATTAGTTAACTTGTATTTAAAAGTGCATCACATAGTTGACATATTTAGTCCTAGTATATTTGTTCCCAAATAAGTGAAAGCAAAGTTATTGAAAAAATAATATTAAAATAAAAATGTACATTAGCAAATGTATTTGTGAAAACTATGTCTCTCCAATGACGCCATTAATCCATTGGCAGGTTTAATAAGTCTTGTTGCTAAATGTCCCTTCTGTAAAAATGGGATTTTCCTTTAGGGAATGAATGAAAGTTGTCCAGAAATCCAAAGCATTTTCCCGATACTAAGACTAAAAGGGGAATGTACTTAGCTACCTTGCTTCCTGGAAGAAGAAAGATATGTGGAGACGGTGCCCACACTAGCTTCAATAAACTCTAGTGAAAGCAGCCCCAAATTAATGTACCTGAAGTGTAGTCAGATTGTTGTCCCTGAAGGGTATGGTATAGGAACACAAATGAGACAGGGCCATCAGAAATATTGATTCAGCAAGCATGGCTTCATCAAGGGGGAGTTTGGTACACCCTCTCCTCCTGACATTGTCAGATTTTAGCTGTGTATTTTTCTTTTGCACAGTAATATTTTTTACTTATTTATATTTTAGTGTTTTTATCGTTGTTTTGCTAGAAGAGAGCACACCCATTGATGCTCAGGAGTTACTCCTGGCCATGTGGTTAGAAATCGCTCCTGGCTTGGAGAACCATATGGGACACTGGTGGATTTAACCGCGGTTTGTCCTAGGCTAGTGCAGGCAAGGCAGAAGCCTTATGGCTTTTGCCACCGCTCCGGCCCCCATTTTTTAGTTATAATAACGACTTACAAAACTTTACATATTTTTTTTTTAATTTTTTTTTTTGGTTTTTGGGTCACACCCGGCAGTGCTCAGGGGTTACTCCTGGCTCCATGCTCAGAAATTGCTCCTGGCAGGCACGGGGGACCATATGGGGCACCTGGATTCGAACCGATGACCTTTTGCATGAAAGTCAAACGCCTTATCTCCATGCTATCTCCCGGGCCCCAAAACTGTACATATTTTAAAAGTGCAATTATATCTCTTCAAAATGTAGACTATCGTATTTTGCTCACCAGCTACAAGGATGCATACACAATTTGATCCACTCACCCACTTTAAGCTTCCATCCTATAAAACAAATACATTCTATAAAATAGAGAAGGTCTTTCTTTTCTTTTTTTTAAATGTTATTTGTTTGGTTATTTGTTTGATTTAGGGCTACACCTGGCAGTGTTCAGGGCTTACTCCTAGGGATCATTTCTAGGAGGCTAAGAGACCATGTGAAATGCGAAAGGATACAACCAGGATAGCTTCTGCAAGACAAATGCCATATCTGCTGTACTACAACTCAGACCCAGAGAAAATTTTTCTTATATGACTTAGAAATAAAAATGGATATAATGCAAACAGTTGTAGAAATTGAAAGAATAATAAATATTGAAATGATGTAAAACACAGTAGTATTTACAACACAAATTAATTTGATTCAAATGCAAAATAGTTAAATTTTATATTGTTTTATATATTATACAAAAACACAAGTTTGAAATAAATAAATTAATATAAATGTGCCTTTATTTAAATTTAATATTGATTTAATCTAAAATTATTCAATCAGATAAAATTCAAAGTCTATGGCAACATGTAGGTATGATTTTATTAGTCTGGAAAATAATAGCAACCCAATCAGTATAAATATACTAAATGATGATTTTTTTAAATATAAAATAAATTAAAGAACAAGAGATGATTTTGTTTGTAGGATAATTCTCAATTTAGAAAGCTTAGTCAAAACATGTTAATTAGTGAATACATTCATGAAAAAATGTTAATTTCTAGTAAGCTATTTGGGAAAAGGACTATAAACACATACTTGAAAATTCTAAAATAATTTTCCTAGAGAAGACCAAAGTTTAACTTATATCAAATTAAATTTAAAGCTTTATTTAAAAAAAAACTGTTTCAAGGGCCAGAATGCTAATTCAGCTGGTAGTGCATTAGCTTTGCAAGTCATCAATCTATTTTCAATCCCCACCACTGTATATGGTTGGCCATATTTTTCTGGTGAGATTCCTAAACATAGAGCTAGGTAGCAAGTCCTAAGCATGTGGGGCATTTTTTTCTTGTATGTTTTTTTTTTGCATATTAGACAAAATTTTTCGTACAGTAATAGACTCTTTAAAAAAGATTGATAGAAGATAGAAGAGATGGAACCAAAAAATAAGAACATGTTTTTGTTCTATGATTATCTTGTCATCCATCAAAATAAGAAACTTATTTACTACATAAAAATTACAACTATAGGAGCCAGAGCAATAGAACAGTGATATAGCTTTTGCCTTTCATGCAGTTTACCCAGGACAGAACTTGTTATGGTCCCCCAAGCCGGGAGCGATTTCTGAGCACATAACCAGGAGTAAACCCTGAGCATCACTGGGTGTGGCCCAACGCCCCCCTCAAAAAATTACAGCTATAGTGAAAATTCAATCTACATACTGGAAGAAAATATTTACCTGCCATTCATCTAATATCCACAATATGAAAAACATTGTACAAGTTATCAACAAGAGAGTAACTCTAACAAATATGGGAAGAAAGGAAAAGAGACATAGTTAGCCTTAAAGAAAAACTACAAGTATAAATTGAGTATACAGAAATGGTCTTCAACGGGGATATGAAATCAAAACAACAAATAACACCTTACACGAATGAGATTGGCACAATCATAAAGGAACTAAAACACTGCTGGTGTGGATGTGAGAAAAAAGGAATCCTCCTTCACTGTAGGTGGGATTGTGAATTAATTATAATTCTGTAAATCCGCTTCTTGACCTTCATGACCTTATTCAAATAGACTATTTCAAAAGTACATTTGTAGCCCTGTGTTCTTTGAAGCACTGTTCTTAATAGCCAAAATCTGGAAACAATCTAACTACCATTGAGCAGAATACAGATGCACAATGAAATACTCTGTCAAAGGAAAATATCAAATTATGTAGTTTGCCACTGCCAGAAAAAAAATAAAAGTTGCATTTTCAAGTGGTCAGCAGATAAAAATGATCTCCTTCATATCTATACTATAAAGAGCATAGTAAGAGAACAAATGACCTGAACTATCAAAACCCTAAACAGGTGGTCTACAAAACTGAACATATCTGACTAGGGAAAGAGGTCAATGGTAGGGGAAGTGGCTTAGGTATATTGTGGGTAAAAACAGCCACTGCTGTGTTGGGTGTGGTGTTTGAACACTGTATTCATGAAACTACCATAAACAATATTTTTTTAAAAATACCTCAAAAAATAAGCAATAAAAATTTTACAAGTTGAGTATGAAGTTATAATTTTAACTGCAAATAAATAGGGGAAATAAAATGTGTTCATAACAAATAATGAAATAGTTCAGTATGATGAATACATTTAAATAGCTGAAATAATTAAAATATAATATACCTATGAAATATGAAAGGAACAACTTCATTCCATCCAAGCTTAAATAAAGCTTATGTATAGAAGTGATACAATGTGTGTGGGAGAATTAAAATCTTGTATTTAGGAAATTTCAGGCTGACATTGTTAATTTCTTAGACTGTCATTGGAAACCTTATCCCCTTAGTGATTTAATATATTTTGTATTGCATGAACCAATTACCTTTTCAAACATAATTAAAAGATGAAAA
The DNA here is from genome assembly GCA_004027635.1 of Crocidura indochinensis. Classification (NCBI taxonomy): domain Eukaryota; kingdom Metazoa; phylum Chordata; class Mammalia; order Eulipotyphla; family Soricidae; genus Crocidura; species Crocidura indochinensis. Next base: position 5,856 of record PVKC010060337.1, on the reverse strand, counting down.
AATCAACCCAGTTAATAGGCTAAATAAGATGTTGACATTTTACTCAATGTATTGGGCAATGACAACTGAATTAGACAGATCTATTTTCTTTTGGTGTTAGTACTGAAAATGTCAAACAAAAAGTTAGAATTATAGAAACAGTTCTGGTACACAATAGGTTGTTTTTTTATTTCCATTGTCAAGAACAACTAAATTTAGGATGGTAGTCTGAGAGAAAAGAATGATTGCATGACTTCAAAAGAAGTGTTTTCTAAATTATGTTTAAGATATATGTATTCAGGTATGCAAAATATAAGTATATCTCAAGACTTATCTATGAACAGGTGTTATTTGACTCTTAGTTGAATATGTTGGTTTGTTAATAACGTTACAGTAAATATGAGGTACAGATTGCTCTTCCATTTAATTATTTAGGATTTCTTTGGATATATCCATAAAAGGGTTAACCTTAATATGACATTTGATTGTTCATTTAAAAATTTAAAAATAAATCTAGTTTCCTAACTTCTATTATGGATAATAATGCCATTTATATTCCTGACAGTGTCCAAATAGTCTTTTACATACTCATCAATTTTTGTAATGTCATTATCATTTTTTCATTCCCTCCATCCTATCTGATGCAAAGTGTTTTCTTTTTCTGGTTTCAAATAGAAGAATTTGAAATTTGCATGTGTGTTAGTTACCTTAACTATGTGTAATTTTTGGAAAATATCAATGTAGGCCTCTTTAAAAAACTGAGTTTTGTTTTTTGTTTTTTGGGTTTTTTTTTTTTTTGCTATTAAGCTTTGAGTTACATATAGTAGCTCTTAACCCTGAATCCTTCCTGTTTCAAGGCTAGACTTAATTTTGCAGTTATTTCCTGTTTTTGTTTCATTTGCTTCTGCTTTTTTAACATATACAAAACTGCAGTATTATAATAAGAAGGAGTTTTGCCCATATAAGGAAGGCATAGCTTTATGATTAAGGTACTGTATTTCTCTTTATACAGTTTGGAGAGTTCATTTTTTAAAATACTTAAAATAGATGTCTGATTTTATTATTTTTGTTTATGGAGATGCAGTTTTCTTAGTATCATTTATGTAAAATACTATTATTTCCCCATTGTGCATCATTTCACCTTTATTTCATAGCATATGTGTAGGATGTCATATTTTTTGTGCCGTTTATTTTGACTTATTGCTGTATGTATTTGAGTTTATATTGGAACCATACTATGCTGAAAATATTTTCTATAGTTTCAAGTAATAATTCTGGTCTCCTCCAGCTTTGTTATTGCTGAATCTAGCTTTATCTATTTGATTTTTGCTTCTAACTTTATGATTGTTCTCTTTTTGAAAAAAATAAAATATGGAGTAGTTTTTTATTGGAGTAATGTTGAAAATTAGTTCTGGGTTCCGGGGTACACTATTTCTAATACTCAAATCTGTTAGTGTGGGTCTGAATGTCACTTTGGGAAAATTGAAATTTTGACAATATTAATGATTCATTCCAAGAACACATTATTTTTACTAATTTCTATCTTTATGTTTCCTCATTAATAATAAGTATATGCACATTTCACATTATTGTTCAAATATGTTATTAAATATATTTTCAGCTTGTTTCTCTGGTAAATAGAATTAATTTCTTAATTTCACTTTTAAATCTTTCATTACTTTGCAGAAGTAGGGGACTAATTGGAGATATTCAGGGCATTCTCTCTGATCTATGTCCTGGGATCATTACTGGATGCATTGGGAATTTTATTGTGGTGCTGGAGATGAAACCATTGACAACTGCACATAAAAAAATTCCTTTACTACATATTGTCTTTCAAGTACTTGAATAACTTACTATTTTATAAAATAAAAACAATTTTGTTATATTGGGGAAGTGGTATTTAATGGTTTCTTTATATATTCTCTGTCATCAAAAAAGAAAAACAATTCTATTTACCCTTTTTTTAAGTTTAGACTTGTACTACTACCCCTGGTAAATATTCAGTGTATATTATCTTTACTCTTATTATCACCATGTTGTTCATTTGGGGTCACATACTTTTCTGTGCTCATAATTTACTATTGTCCCTGTGCACAGATGTTACTATTGAAAATGCTCAGGTGGATCTGGTGATTGAAACAGATTGGACATATGCAAGGTAAATTCTTTACTTATTCAGCTTTCTGGTCCATCAACATGTCTAGGTGTGATATGTGCCTAGTTTTGCATTTTATTATTGCTATTTTTTATTCCATGTATGTTAAAAAGGCCGTATTCTCTTGTTTCCATTTTATTAAATATGTACCCTATGTGTACATACACATTCAGGATTTGGGACCATATCAGTGGTACTCAGGAGTTAGTCTTAGTTTAATGCTTAGGGACCAAGCTAGCACATCTCTGGGCACCATATATGGTGCCAGGGACACTATTGAGTTCTGCAATGTGCTAAACATGAAGTCTTCATCTCTCTACAATCTCTCTGGTTCACATTTAAATAATTTAAAGTCATTACTATTTTTAATATATGTTAGTTGATTTTAAATGTAATACTTTTATATTTTTGTTTTATATTGTCTTTTTATTTAATGCATATTTTCTATGTTGTATTATCTATCATTAAATTAATATTGTCAATATTTTTATTATGAAATATGTTTGTGAATGCCAAATTATTTTCTTGGTGAACTTAAACAATTTAGCATCTCTAAATCTTTAAATTCACTCTAATTTTGGTCAAATTGTTCAATTAATTATATTGAATTTTCATTAAAGAGTATATACTTCTGAAGAGAACTAAGCTTGAAAAATGACTGGCTCTATTCTATCTCTTACTTAATACAGCTGTGTTTAGATTTTGCTGCTGTTTCAATTTGATTAAGGTCACTAGTGCCTCCATTTTGAAAGTGTGATGAAAATTTCACCATTATTAAGAATTTAGTCTCAGAGGGCCCGGGAGATAGCATGGAGGTAAGGCGTTTGCCTTTCATGCAAAAGGTCATCGGTTCGAATTCCAGTGCCCCATATGGTCCCCCGTGCCTGCCAGGAGCGATTTCTGAGCATGGAGCCAGGAGTAACCCCTAAGCACTGCCGGGTGTGACCCCCCCCAAAAAAAAATACAAGAATTTAGTCTCAGCAATTCCAAAGATCATTTTGGGTATTTCAGATGTTGTTGTTTTTTTTTGTCATTTTTATGAATTATCTTCATTTTTTAATCCACATTAGACTTTTCCTATATTACATATTTCTTAACTGTTTTTCTTTGTTAGTTTTTCCTCATGCACTATACTTAGTGAAAGTTATCAATAAATATGAAGAGAAAATGATAACTTTTTTATATAGAAGCTAACAAATTAGACTTCCAAAGTTTCATCAATATGGAAAGAATAAAGATATCTCTAGTTCAGAGATAACAGATTTAATTGCTGACAAGATGGCAAATAGCAGAAGCTTCCTGATTAAATGGAATTCTTTTCCCTAGCAAATTTAATGTCAGAGACAGATACAATGACTCATAGTAAGTATTCATCACAGGTAAGGAAAAATTTGCTAAATGAATCATTTATAAGGGAATACAATTAATATATATGAATATATAGTGTAGGTAATACATATTGCAAATAATATATATGTATATTTACATATATACATTTATACATATATATAAATGCAATGCCTGCTTATATTCAGGGTTACTCCTGTCTCTGTGCTCAGGAATCACTAATGATAGATTAAGAAGATCATATCTGATGCTGAGGACCACAACAAACATGTGTTGGCCACTTTGAAGTCATGAACCCTAACCTCTGAAATATAATCCAGCCCCTTTACCACAAGACATTTTATTAGTGTTATAAGAGGATAGTTAACATGTCCTCCTTATAGAAACATTAGTAAAATCTATCTTCCATGGTACGACACTAAATAGAACAGCAGTAGAAGTAATTCAGAGTCATGCTTTGTTTGATGTTGATGAGCCTAGTGGGTATCCTTAGTCTCTTGTCCTGGAGCCACCTATTCAGCTTCAAAAAATTAATTTCAGGACTTAAGCAATAGCACAGCAAGTAGGGTTTTTGCCTTGCTAGTGGTTGACCCTAGTTCAATCCCCAGCATTCCCTATGGTACCCTGAACCTTCCAGAAATGATTTTTGCATCATTTTCAGTATTGAATCATTTTAGAGAATTGCTGAGTGCTTTCAGGTGTGGTCCAAAAAAACAAACAAAAATGGTGATTTGAATTTACACAAACGCTTAAATGTTTAATGTACACCTATTCATTAGTTCTTATTGATACCTTGCCTATAAGTGTAGAAGTTTTCCCCTTCCATACTAAGTACTCAATATGAGTGTCAAAATTATTTCTTTTTTTTTTTTTTTTTGGTTTTTGGGCCACACCCGGTGATGCTCAGGGGTTACTCCTGGTTATGCGCTCAGAAGTCGCTCCTGGCTTGGGGGACCATATGGGGAACCGGGGGATCGAACCGCAGCCTAAAACAGGAATTGAGATAATGCCAAGAAATGTTGGAGCTTTTGGCTCTCACACTTGCCTATGACTTTTGAGTTACAGAGTAGCACCTAAAGCAAAACTTCAGCTAAGTTGCTTTGAGCTACCTTATGGTTGGCCATTGTTTTTAATTTAATTTTTTTCATCGTGATCAAAGTGGATTACACATCTTTCTCAATAATATTTTAGGTACATAGTGATATTGGATCAGGGGCATTCCCACCACCAATATTGTCCTCCTTCCACCCATGTTCCCACCATACATCCCATATCCTCTTATTTTACCCCCCACGCTAGTATAGGTTGTCCACTCTTTGTCTACTATTTTGTAAATTGGGTATCAATTCTGTTGTCGTTGGCTTTGGATTTGGTGCTTAAGTTTGATACTTTTTTTATTTCTACTTAATGTCCATATGACTGTTTGGTCTTGTTACCCTCCATTATTTCCCCCTCCATTAGTCGGACGAAACAAGCTGGTTCAAGTTGTGTAGTTCTGTTTGAAGAAAAGAGAAATAAAAAAGATAACAATAACAATAATAATAATAAAATATAAATGGGGCAAAAATCAGGCAAGCAAAAAATGAGAGGATTCCTTCTAGAGGCTATATCTATCAATTTAAGAACAATGGAGGGAGAAAGAAGAAAAACATAACCATACCAAAAAATAAATAAATGCTATAAAGTATTAAAAAAATTAAACAAAAAACTCGAAAAGCACCAGAGCAATATAGGCAGGAGCCATACAATAACCACAGTATTGAAATAAAAACGAAACAAAGCACAAGGAAAAAAATAGCAACAAACAAAAACAATAACACAACTAAAAAAAAGTTTTGTGCTTCTTTTTTCCCCTTTGCATAGGCAGAGTAAATATTGGGGAGATTAGAAAGGGAATTCCCTTGGCCTGAGAGATACAAGTTTCTCTGCCCTTGAAGTATTCTGTCAAGGGAATAACTACAATCTTTATACATGCTCTTCTACTCTCCCCTAGGTCCTTCTGTGGTGTCTGGAAACTTTCGGCTCTGTCGTGGGTGATAAAATCATGCCTCTGTAGCTAGAGATCTTATATTTGCACAGGTCAAAGTATAGAGCCTAGGATGAAGTCTTTCTTTACAGTTCTCTGATTTTTGATCCCTCATTGTTGTTTTAATCAGTCTTCTGTATTTGGTGGTCTTGGTTTTTGCCCCAATCCAAGGATGAAGCCTAGGATAGAGTCTTTCATTATGTTTCCAGATGATCTGCTCTATTGCAGTTGTTTCAGTCAGACCTCTGGAATTAGAGATCTTGTTTTGTACATATCATAGGCCAGGGCCTAGACTAGGCTCCTTTTTTTTTAATATAATTTTTATTTTTAAACATGTTGGGTTACA
>PVKC010059320.1:0-10109 GCA_004027635.1 Crocidura indochinensis | reverse complement strand
AAGAAAAGAAAAGAAAAGAAAAGAAAAGAAAAGAAAAGAAAAGAAAAGAAAAGAAAAGAAAAGAAAAGAAAAGAAAAGAAAAGAAAAGAAAAGAAAAGAAAAGAAAAGAAAAGAAAAGAAAAGAAAAGAAAAGAAAAGAAAAAAGAAAGAAAGAAAGAATTTATTAGGCTGGGGGCCGGGCGGTGGCGCTCGAGGTAAGGTGCCTGCGCTAACCTAGGAAGGACCACGGTTCGATCCCCCGGTTCCCCATATGGTCCCCCGTGCCTGCCAGGAGCGACTTCTGAGCGAATAGCCAGGAGTAACCCCTGAGCGTCACCGGGTGTGGCCCAAAAACCAAAAAAAAAAAAAAAAAAGTATTTATTAGGGCCGGAGAGATAGCATGAAGGTAGGGCCTTACATCCAGAAGGACGGTGGTTCGAATCCCAGCATCCTATACGGTCCCCAGTTCCTGCCAGGGCGATTTCTGAGCACAGAGCAGGGAATAACCTCTGAGCACTGGCAGCGGGTGTGACCCAAAAACCAAAAAGAAAAAGAAAGTATTAACTCCATGCCTGGTCTTTTAAGTTTGAGAATATTGAGAGGAAAAAATAAACACCAACTAAAACAAGGAACTAGAAGTATGCCACCTATGAAACTTGTATCTATTCTTTGTAATAGGATGCCAGTATTTGCAAGCCTTACCTGATAGACCACTTTTCCTGACTTTCTAAGATACAAGGAAAGTTCCCATCAGTGACACCATAGGCTTGACTAAAGAAACCTTTTTAATCTCATGCTTTTTCCTTTTTTTTGACTTATCCCAGTGGTTCTTTTTTTTTGGGGGGGGGGTCCACACCCAGTGATGCTCAGGGGTTACTCCTGGCTATGCGCTCAGAAGTCGCTCCTGGCTTGGGGGACATTATGGGAAACTGGGGGATCGAACCGCGGTCAGTCCTAGGCTAGCGCAGGCAAGGCAGGCACCTTACCTCGAGCGCCTCCGCCCAGCCCCATCCCAGTGGTTCTTATAAATCAATCTAGATACATCCCCCCCCAAACTCCAGCACAGATAAAGAGAATAGTCAACAGTAGTTAGCACATCAGTCAAAAGTATTAAGTATACATGGATTATCCACTAATGTTAAACAAGGTCCTTGCTCAGTAATTGGATACTTTCCACATCTCACCCAGGCTTCTTATCACTTCCCACTTCTGGCAAAACCATCCTTCAAGCTCATTTTCAGTTTCTGCTATGTAATATTTGTCCCAGAGTTACTCAAAATATCAATTAGAAAAGTTAGAGAATCTTCTTAAATGAAAACCTACTCAAATTGTGAAATAAATTTCTAACACTACTAATAAACTCTTAATCTATATATGCCCCACTTTGCCATCTATTATCTTAAGTCACCTAATCACTTTCAAATGTATTTAACAATTGTGTGCCATATAGAATTTACAGTCATGGCAACAATAGGCTGAGTGCATGCTTTACAAGCAGTGTCGGGAATGACCTCCAGAAATACCAGGTGTGGCCCCTAAACAGAAAAATAACAATGTCTACAGTGAAAGCTTCTATTGGAAGTTTATGCTCTATTTTGGGGGGTGAGGGGGTACAGCTTATAACCTGTCATTCCCTTTATGGGGGTATTCTGTCCTTTCCATGATTCATCCAAATGATGTCTCCTTCCCAGTACAGCTGCCTGATCTCAAACAGAAGTCACACTCTGGAGGAATGGAAGTGAGCAGGGCCAGCAGTGCAAAAGACAACCCAGAGGTGCTACAGAGGCCAAGTGGTGCCAGAGGTGGAATCAAGGGAATGTGCATGCCACACACTCCACCCATTGAGTTAGCTCCCTGGCTCCTTGAAATCCCACATTATTTTTTATTTGGGGGACTCACCCAATAGTTCTCAGGGTTTACTTTGTGGGGTGAGGGAGGCCGTATGTGGTGCTAGGGATAGGACCTTGGTCAGCTGTGTTCAAGGCAAGGGTCTAACCATATCACTTGGACCCCAAGTTTCACTTTTTAGTGGGAGAAATAGCTTCTGAAATACTCCCTTACCACCAATGCAACTCAAGTACACATTTTTGAAGATCAAATAATTTCTTGTCTATCCTCACTATATTCACATCAGGTCAGTCCTACCACACTATTCATAATGATTTCATTTCTTTCTATTTTTTTGTGTTTGCTTTGTTTTGTTTTTTTGGGCCACACCCAGCAGTACACAGGGGTTACTCCTGGCTCTGCACTCAGAAATCGCTCCTGGCAGGCTCAGGAGACCAAATGGGATGATGGGGATCAAACCTGGGTTGGTCACGTGCAAAGCAAACACCCAGTTTACAGTGCTATCACTCTGGCCCCTCATTTCTTTCCTTAATGAGACCATGAAAATTGAAGTTTCATGGTTTGAGTCCTAGTGGTAAAAATAAATAAAGCAGATTTCAAATAATAGAAGCATATAAACTTATGTCCTTCTACAGCTTTATCATCTTAATTCCTTGGTTTTGCATTTTTTTCCCTCTGAAACCTAGAATCCCATCTCCTTTTTCGTATTTTATGCGACTCCTCATTCTAGCCAATTTTGATGACATATAGAATTTGTCTTACTTTTACCCTATACTTTCCCATCTCAATCTTTCAGACATGAAAGGCATGAAAACAGTATTCAATGTTATATTTCAATCAATAGCTTTGAAAAATTCTGCATTTTAATTTTTTTATAGAAGGTAAAACTAGATAAAATCCTGACCAGTGGATAACTGTAAAAGACAATTAGGTGGGCCCGGGAGATAGCATGGAGGTAAGGCGTTTGCCTTTCATGCAAAAGGTCATCGGTTCGAATCCCGGTGCCCCATATGGTCCCCTGTGCCTGCCAGGAGCAATTTCTGAGCATGGAGCCAGGAGTAACCCCTGAGCACTGCCGGGTGTGACCCCCCCCCCAAAAAAAAAAAGACAATTAGGTGAAGATGCAATGCAGAACAAGTAGCATGCTTATTTGAAAGGATTATTAACATTTTCGAGGTGGGAGATTTCTTGGGAGTTTATCAGGGTTGACTAAGATGGATGAAAAGCACTAGGACAGAGATTGGTCCTGTTTTCTAACAGATTATATAAAATGAGCTAGAAACATCTACCCTCCATTTACAGATTCTGTACTATCCCATCCTTAGAAGATAATGAACGAATAACAACTGCTGACCTTTTCTTCCCCCTTATAAGCACTATCAGAATGTACTACCCACTCAACCAACCTTAACTGCTTAAAGACGCAGAGAATAAACTCTTTTATTTCAAAGTATAAATTTTGCTATTGGGAATTGTATCCTTTCAAGAGGATAAACTGTAGACAAAATAAACACATGCTATAGAAACATAAGGTGATAGAAGAGGTTAATTCAAATGAGTAATCCTTAAGAAAAAGTCAGAAGGCCTAAATCAAAAGCCAATGCTATTTTAAAGAATTTAAAAACTGCATTGAAATCATTTGAGCTCCCAAAAGTTTTCAATTTTACATAAAGAAAAATAAACTAAAGAAAAATAAACATCCATGGTATATGTAATCACAGTTTGGGTTCAGCAGATCAGGAGGGAAGGATGGAACCATAAGAAATGAGCTTTCGTTGGGGCGGTGGAGCAAAAGTACATAGGGTAGGATGTTTGTTTTGCACGTGTTTAATCTGGGTTCAATCCCAGGCGCCCATATCGTCTCCCAGCATAGCCAGAAAAAATCTCTGAGCATAGAGTCAGGAGTAAGGACCGAGCGTGGCTGGGTGTGGCTCTAAAACCAAAATACAAACAGAAAACAAAAAAATGGAAGGAAAAAAGAGGGAGATATTAACTTGGAGCTACTCAAAATTTAGTCGTGACTGAGATACTGGGACATTTCCCCCATTCTCATTGCCAAATGAGTTTCTGTTTTTCCCATTGCTGAAAAAGCACTCATACCTACATCAGGAGTATGGCAATTTGGGGGCAAACCTGACTGGTAAAGTGAGTCCTTTTGAACTAGGTAAAGCAAAATAGGCAACTAGAGAAACTAAGAGCACGTTATGTATGCCTAAAAGATAAAGGCGAAAGTACAAAAACCCGGTATACAACAAGAGACGGGAAGGAGCAAGGTAAAGAAGTGAGGGCTGATGGAGCGGGCAAGGCGTCTGGGGGTGGGGGTGGCGGGCACCCCGGTACATTACCTGCTCAGACTGTCAGGTTGGTGCCAGTAAGGCCCATACAGCAGAGGCGGGAGGTTCCTGGCAACTGGCGCCCCCAAAATGGAGATGAGGTACATGCACTTGAGGGAGGGAACTAACGGGGTGCCCTCCAGGGTGGGGATGGCCAAGACGGGGAAGATGCGGGGGAAAGGGGGGGTGTGGATGCCCGGGTGGAAGCAATATTAGGGCGGAAGCTATAGGCTGGAAGGCCAGTCAGGGCCCGAAAGGGGAAAGGAGCTGAGCCTCACCCCAGCGGGGAAAGAGAGGTGCCTTTACCTGCAGTGGCCGTGGGGGGCCGGTTCGCCCCTCTCGCTGTCTCTCCAGCACCAGTTCCCCCTCCTCCAGCGCAACCTACCATGATGCTCCTGCCCGCCCCGCATCCTCGTTGGCCAGGCCGCGCTGCCACTCACGGCGCGCGAAAGGCGCAAAGCGGCGCAGGGGGCGGGACTCGGAGTGCACCGCCCCCGCCCCCGCCCCCGCCAGCCACCGCGTGTTAGGTTGAGAGCGCACGGAGAGGCCTATCCGGTTTCTAGGGCCGAGTCGAAGCCTGGAGCTGGCTTGGGGGGAGAAAAGAGAGGGCCTGCCCCGGGGGACGGCCTCCCGCTCCAGGGAACTGGCTCTGGGGACTACATTCCACACCAGCTAGCCTGTATCCTGCACACGGGAGCGTGATCTAGGGCGGGAGAACACGGCTCGCCAACTCCGCCTCCCTCCGGGTCCCCAGCCCCCGGCAGTGCTGTCAACCCACGACTGGGAACGAGGTGGCACTCGCCCCCGCTCCAGCTCCCGCCCCGCCCCGACCCCGACCGTCCGGGCGCGTCTTCCCCTCGCGCCTACCCCGGGGCAGCAGGAGCAACTTTCTGCAAAGTACCGGCCAGCTGCCTTCGAACGATCCCCAGGCCTCTGACCTCCCGAAGCACAACTCCCCGCACCTGTCCTCCCGCCCCCGCTGCACGGCCCCGCAACGCGAACGGCCTAGCTCACCCGCCCCGCTGGCCAGTGTCCGTGCTCTCGGTGCCACCGGAGCCCACCCTGACTGCCGACGGACCGGTGCAGCCACAGGATGGCAGGCAGTGTCTGAAAGCCCCCCGGAGGGACCCTCTTACTAAATAAAAGCAGTCCAAAGCCTCTTGACAGTTCCCCTGAAATTAACCAGCTTTCATAGGGGAACCCCGTTTTCTGTCTTCCAGTAGACGAAAGACGAATGAGAGCAACTGTCTTAAGACCTCCGCTATTCTTATCTTATTTATTTTGGGTTTGGGATCTATACCCGGCAATGCTCAAACATCACTCCCGGCAGGGTTCGGGGGACCCTATGGGATGCCAGGAAGTAAATCCGGATCAGGAGCTTGTGCCCTGATCACTCACTATACTATCATCTCTCGGACTGAAATCTATTAATGATTCCAGCACAGAGATTCCCAAATTTATCAGGCCTACCAAATTTTTTCCAGCTTCCCCCCTTCCCTTCTACCCATTTTTTCATCCCCCCCCCACATCCAGTAGAGGTTTAGGGGTTACTCCTGGCAGGCTCAGGGAGCACATGGAACGCCAGAGATTAAATTCTGTCTGCCCAGTGCAAAGCAAATGCCCTATCTGCTGTGTTATCGCTTCTGCCCCTCAAATCTACTCTTAAGTGAACAGAAAGAGTCTCACACTTGCACCAAAAGCTACTACCATCCCACAATGGCTCTATGGGGTGGAATGATGGGGTAAGGTGCTTGCCTCACATGCAGCTTGACCATAGTTTGATCCCTAGCACTATCAAAGGGTCACTACAGGGTACAGTGACAGAGCCTCTGAGAACAAGAGTCAAACCATCCTCCTCACCAATTAAAAACAACAACAACAACAACAACAACAACAACAAAAACCACCACCTCAAAGACATCAGGAGACATCCGGCGTCCACCATTCAAACCTCTGTCAAACCCCAGAAATCGCTTCTAGCTTGGTGGACCATATGGGTCGCTGTGGGATAGAACCCAGTCGGTCCTAGGTCAGCAGCGTGCAAGGCCAACAAAGCCTGACTGCTAAGCCATCTCTCCAGTCCCATCTCAATGTTTTCTGAGGATATGATGTACTAAGTGCTAGAGAACCAAAATTGAGTAAGACTCAATCTAGCTTCAATTAACTACCAACAGGAAGGAGTATAGTTTTGCATATTACAGGGGGGAGGGGGATGTGAGAGGAACTGACAATGAGAAATGTAAACAATTTTAAGTGTTGTGAGCAATAATTTAAGTTTTAGGTTCTTACAGGAGCATGTATGAAAAGGCCTCAATTAATGATAAAAAAAGGTATCATTGTAATGGTGTGACTTTCACAGTGGTGTGATCTTTACCAAGTTTTCCAAGGGAAAACCAAACTCCTTTGGTTTCAAATCATTCACTACCCCAGGTTCTCTAGCATTCCCATTGATCATTTTTTTGTTTGTTTTTTTTTTAGAGTCACACCTGGCAATTTTTAGGCAGTTTTTTCTGCTCTGGTGGTGTTGAGGAAAAAGTGGTGCAGGGATCAAACCCACCCTCTCACGTGCAAAAAGATGCTTCTGGTGCCATCTCCATGGCCTGAATTCAGTATCTAAGAGGTGGAAATTAAGAGTGGGAATTATAGAAAGAATGTTAAGAATAGATTAAAAAAAAAAAAAAAAGACTATGTGAATTATTGTGCCAAAACCACAGGGGAAATAATAGAAAATGCTGGGAACTATAAAGAACTATAAAGACTCCATATCCAGTTCAAAGAGAGTAGCTTCTATTCAGCTCTGGTTAAATTTTTGGTTAGTTTTTTCTTTGAATTTAGGCCATACCCAGGGTTCTCAGGGCTTATTCCTGGCTCTGCACTGAGGGATCACTCATGCAGGCTTGCTGAGGCATCAGGGATCAAACCTGAGTAAGCCACAAGCAAGAAAAGCATCTTACCCAATGTCTCTGGCCCTAGTCTGATTAAGTTGCAATATATAACAAAGGTGACCAAGAACTGCAGATTTTCCAAAAGCCAGAAATAGTTTTGTATAAATATTCAGGTTTTAAATAGTTAATTTCTTTTTAAACACTGTGTAGTTAGACAAAAACTGAGCTGAAAATTAAATTCAATTGTTGAGATTTGATATAGATTAAGAAAAGCTGCTACTAAGGAGAGAAAGAGAAGAATATCAGGAATAAGTAACAGATTAAGAGATGGGGAGATAGCTCAAAATATTAATGCATATGCTTTGCATTTTGGAGGTCTCCTGGGCACTAGGCGTGAAGTAGTACCAAGAAGCACCAGGTTTGGACCCAAAACTGGCAGAGAGGTAATACAGTGGGAGGGCACTTGCCTTGCATGCAGACCTGGGTTGGATCCCAGGCATAACATGTGATCTACCAAGCACCACCAAAAGGAAATAAAAAGCAAGAGAAATAAAGGATGTCTTATTACAGAAGTGTGTGTGTGTGTGTGTGTGAATAATAGATTATATCAAGAAAAAGTTCCAGTAATAGAATAACTTTAGAAATGCAAACTAGGGGACAAGAGAGCAGAGACCCAGCTTCAATTCCAACACCATATGGTCCACAGTACACAGGCAGGAGCACCTGAGCATGGAGCTGGAAATAACCCCTGAGCACCAAAGGACATGTCTCAAAAACCAAAATACAAGGCCAGGGTGCTGGGCGGTGGTGCTGGAGGTAGGTGCCTGCCTTGCCTGTGCTAGACTGCGGTTCAATCCCCGGGTTTCCCATATGATCCCCCAAGCCAGAGTGACTTCTGAGGGCATAGCCAGGAGTAAACCCTGAGTGTCACTGGATGTGGCCCAAAAACCAAAACCAAAACAAAAGAAAACAAAACAAAGCACAAGGCCAGAGAGCACAGCGGTAAGGTGTTTGCCTTGCATGCGACCAACCTGGTAAGACCCAGGTTTGATTCCCAGCATCCCATATGGTTCCCTGAGCCTGCCAGGAGCAATTTCTGATCACAAAGCCAAGAGTAACCCCTGGTGGTGCCAGGTATGGCTTAAAAAGAAAACAAAACAAACAAAAAACCCAAAACAGTACAATAAAATAAAATTTACAGTGGGTGGCTGGGGAGATGACTCAAAGGGCTAATGTATGTGCTTTATATACAGGAGGCCTGAGTTTGATCCTCTACATACATGTGCTGAGTGCAATCCCAGCAGCACTGTTACTTGTATCAGGCAACTATGCAGGTTGCTATCTTCAGCACTGCAAGAAACTTCCCATCATTGCAACTAAAGTGATGTGTTCGAACTGTGTCTAGGAGTGCAACTTCTTGCAAGAACAAGTCTAAGAACTATAGTAACCTCCAGCCACTACAATCAGAATGTGCAGGAGCACCAGGAATAAAGAGTGTGAGCCCTCATGCAAATGTGATAAACACTTACACAAACATTCACAAATAAAATGGAGTGAGTAGGGCTGGACTGCTGGGTTTGACTCCCAAACCAAAAATAGTATGAGGACTAGAGATGTGGCTCAATGGGACAGCACTTAACTATGTATGTGGCCCTGATTTTGATTCCTAGCGTTCACATCCCTCTCCAAAAACAAAACAAAACAAAAATCAAAACCAAAAACTGGTGGCTGGAGTGAGAGAACAAAGGGAGGGTGTTTGCACTGCAACAAGGACAACCCAAGTTCGAGCTCCAGAATGGTTCACACCCCCCCCCCCCCACTGACACCAGTAGTGATCTCAGAGAACAAAGCTAAGAGTAAGCCCTGAGCACCTCAGGGTGTGGCCCTAAAACCAAAGCAAAACAAAAACTGGGCCTGGGGCCACGGAGATAGCTTAATGAGCTGAGTAGAGTTTAGACACAGGAGACCAGGGTTCAACACCCAGCACCACAAGACCCCCAGAGCACCATCCTGTGTGGCTCCCAGAAAGAAATAAGAAATCAGTAGTGTGGGAGGCTGGAGAGATAGCATGGAGGTAAGGCACTTGCCTTGCATGCAGAAGGACGTTGGTTTGAATCCCATATGGTCTCCCGAGTCTGCCAGGACCGATTTCCAAGCATATAGCCAGGAGTATAACCCCTGAGCGCTAACAGGTATAACCAAAAGAACAAACCAAAAATAAAAAAAAGAAAGAAAGAAAACAGTAGTGTGGGGCTGGAGTGATAGCACAGAGGTAAAGAAAGGCATTTGCCTTTCCCGAGGTCATACAGGATGGACCTGATTCAAATCCTCAAATACCATATGTCCCCCGAGTCTGTCAGGAGTGACTTCTGAACTGAGCCAAAAGTAACTAACCCCTGAGTGCAGTCAGGAGTGATCCAAAACAACAACAACAACAACAACAACAAAATCAGCAGTGAGAACAGCAATATAACTAAAGGAAAGGAAAGGAGGTACAGGAAGAAAAGGTCCACTTCACATACATGGCTTTCATTATTATTATTCATTGCAATAAATTATCTCTATACGGTTATGTCTCCCATTTACCTCTCTAGGCAAGTTATCCTCCCTAACTCAGTGCATCTACCTGTCTACTCAGTAACTTCTTAGTAGCCAGCCCGACTGACCCTCTGACCAGAAGACTTAACTCATTGGAGGTCTCACTGGCACCTCCTCCTCTAGCAACATGAGTGTATATATGCAAAGGAGGGAATCTGGCTTAGATATCTCCTCTCCAGTGTGGGCTCCAGAGCCCAGCTGTCTTCCTTAGCATCTCATTTTTAAATCCTATTGTATCTCCTGTGTTTCTCAAATCTACCCTTATCTGTATTGCCATTCTAGATGATCAATTGTGAAGCCCTGTTGTAAAAATCTCAAAACATCCAATGCAGCTGCCAGAGATAGCACAGCAGTAGGGTGTTTGCCTTGCACGTGGTCAACCCGGGAGGGACGAGGTTCAAGTCCCAGCATCCCATATGGTCACTCAGACTGCCGGGGCAATTTCTTTTTTTTTTTTTTGGTTTTG
>PVKC010059043.1:0-10178 GCA_004027635.1 Crocidura indochinensis | reverse complement strand
TGGGTCATTGGACCTCAGTTATTTCCACCGAATAAAGCTGATATTTCCACAAGTCTGACTCTCCGTGAGCTGTTCACTCGCCGATTCACCTCAGAACCGCTGGTTACTGGGTGGTAGACGCGTTCTCCGAATTGGAGGAGAGAGAACTCGTCCTCCCTACCTCCGTTAGAGAATCTCTCCTGGGAACGGATTACAGCAGTCTTCAATGTTTAAGAAGTCACATAAGTTCGTGGCTTTAGATTGCTTTGTGTACTGCTAAGAAATGTCATAATGTACTACAATCTGGGGACTTGTGGACAAAGTAATTGTACATGGGTTCTGTTTTATTTTTCTTAATGTTCTTTGACTGTAAGTCCAAAATTTAGGCATCAGCAAGGGGATTTCTTCTGAGAACTCTGTTTATGGGTGATTTTCCTTCCACTGTAACTTTACCTCATTCTCTTTCTTTGCATCATTGTTCTTATAATTAAAAATAAAATAAAATAAAAAGAGTTTCTTTCTCAGGCCAGAAATATAGCCTGGGGGTAGAGCATTTGCCCTACATGTAGAAGGACAGTGGTTTGAATCCGGACTTTTGTTTTGGGGAAGACTTTTGATAACCAGTTTAATTTCCTCAATAGTGATGGGGTTGTTTAGATATCCTACTTCAATCTTATTCAACCATAGAAGGTTATAAGAGTCCAAGAATTTATCCATTTTCCCAGGTTCTCATGTTTTGTGGCAAAGAGTTTCTCAAAGTAGTCTCTTATTAACCTTTGAATCTCTACAATATCTTTAGTGATCCCCTTTCGTTTCTAATCCGGGTTTTCAAGCTTCTCTCTCTTTCTTTGTGGGTTTTGTCAGTGGTTTATAAATCTTGTTTAGTTTTTCAAAGAATCAACTTTTGCTTTCATTGATCTTTCTGATTGTTTCTTGGATTTCCAGTTCACTGATTTCTGCTCTAAGCTTTGTTGTTTCCTTCTACCTACCTATTTTTGGTTCCTTTTGTTAATCATTTTCTAATTTTATAAGCTGCATCATTAAGCTTTTTAAATAGGCCCCCTTTTCTTTACTGATGCAAAGCTATAAATTTTCCTCTCAGTACCAATTTTGCTATGTCCCATAAATTCTGATAATTTGTGTCTTCATTGTCATTTGTTTTCAGGAATGTTATGATTTCCTTTTTATTTCATATCTGACCTACTGGTTGTTGAGTAATAAGTTGTTTCCAAGTATTAAAGTTTTTCTTCTGTGTCCCTTTGTATTTAACATCTAATTTCAGTGCCTTGTGAACAGTGAAGGTAGTCTGTATAATTTCTATCTTCTTTATTTTATAGAGGTATGTTTTATGCAGAAGCATATAGTCTATCCTGTAGAGTGACACATGTGAATTGGAGAAAAATGTGTACATCGGTGTATATGGATGGAGTGCCTTATATCTACCTACTGGTCCACTTTCTTCCATTTCTATTATTAATATGGCACTTCAAATTTCTTAAGGGTTCTGTTTGCTTGAATGATTTTCTTCCAGCCTTTTATCTTGAGTCTATGTTTGTTATAACTATTAAGGTGTGTTTCTTGTAGGCAGCAGAAGGTTAGATTCAGTTTTTTGATCCATTCAGCCATTCTGTGTCTCTTAGCAGGTACATTTAGTCCATTGACATTGAGAGAGATAATTGTCATGGGATTTAGTGTAATCTTTGTGTAGTAGTTTGGTATGTCTGTTGACCTTTCTTGTCTTAAAGTAGACCTTTCTTTTATGGCTGATTTTGAGTCTGTAAAATTTCTGAGCTGTTGTTTATCTGTAAAGCTATGTAGAGATCCTTCAAGCTTAAAAGTTAGTCTGGTTGGGTGCAGTATTCTAGGTGAAGTATTCATTTCATTGAGTATTGTCACTATGTCCCACCACTGCCTTCTGACCTTGAGGGTTTCTTGTGACAGGTCTGCTGTAAATAGTATAGATGATCCTTTGAATGTAATTTCCCTTTTTGATCTTGCTTCTTTCAGTAGTCTAACCCTATCTGTAGGATTTATCATTGTGACTAGGATATTTTGAATGCTTTCCTTTGGGTCTCTTCCAGCTGATACTTTTCGGCCATGCAGAATGTGTTTGCATGCAGTATTTAGTTATGGAAATTTCTCTGCAAAGTTGTCTTTGACTATTCATTTTTCAGCGAATTTTCTTCCTGTGTCTTTGGGACTATACTGATTCTTATGTAGTTTCTGTTGAGTTAATCAAATTCTTCTACTTTTATCTGTTCACAATTTTGAACAAATTTTCCATTGTCTGATTATTTTCTTCAAGGCTCTTTTCCAATTTTTTCTTCTGTATGGAGCTGTTATGCATCTTATCCTTATCTTCCAGCTCACTGATACTATCCTCAACTGCTCTTACTCTGTTGGTGAGGCTTTCCATTGAGGTTTTCATTTCTCTACTGAGTTTTTCAGATCTGTTATTTCAGTTTGGATTTTTCTGATTTCTATCTTTATATCCTCTTGATTCTTATTTGTGTTCTGTTCTACTAGATCTATGCTTTCTTTCAGTTCTATGAACACCCTCATATCCATTCTCTAAACTCCTTATCTGAGAGACTAACTAGACGGTTGGCAGTTTTTGTGTCATCAGAGCTGCCATATTTATTTTCTATGCCTGATGTTGGTCTGATTTCTTTCCCCATTGTAAAACTTGTAGTGTGTTTTTTCTATGTATTATGGTGGTGTCATTGGCTAGAAGATGTGCACGGCCATGGAGCAAAGTGGTGTGGCCACACTCCTCGACCTCCACCCTTTTATTAAAAGGAAATAAAGAAAAATATGTAGTGTCAGATAGTATATTTGGGGATATATTGGTGCTGTAGTTCCTTGTCTTTGCAATTACAACAGAGGGGGTGGGACTGCTTAAAATGTTCCTATGAATGCCAAATGCATAAAATTTAAACTTCTTAAGTTTATGCATCACAAAATATCATCCTCCCTTTCTTAATCTATTTCAAAATGAATAACCTACTCTTCTTTCATGTAGTCTTCTTTCTTTCATATGTCAGGTGGCAGAGAGAATTTTTTGTTGGACCACAAATTCTCACTATGATCATGGTCCAAGTTTGATCACATTAGCAACTCTCATACCCCAATACAAATACCATTTATTCTATTTTTAGTCATAGATTGTAATGAAATGAGTTAGTAGAAGAAAGAAAAGAGATCTGCTATAGCAAAGAAGGAAGGAAGGAAAGAAGGAAGGAAGAAGGAAGGAAAGAAAGAAAGAAGGAAGGAAGGGGGAGGGAGGAAGGGATGGAGGGAAGGAAGGAAAGAAGGAAGAAAATGGGAAGGAAGGATGGAGGGAAGGAAGGAAAGAAGGAAGAAAATGGGAAGGAAGGAAGGGGAAGGAAGAAGGGAGGGTGGGAGGAAAGGAAGAAGGGAGAGAGGAAGGAGAAAGGGAAACAATGTTTATAGAGAATTTGGGGAGTCACAGAGCAAGGACATAGAGACCATAATAGAGATGGAACAAAGCTACTGCCCTCCTTATTGGCACACCACAACCTTACCTGTAAGTTCTGGTGAAGATCAGGTCTGTAAAATAATTCTATAAACTCCTGTCCATTACATTATGTCCTGCCAGTTCCACAGAAACAACCATCAGGGTGCTTGTCTGGTTCTTTTCCTGGTCTCTCTCTCTCTCTCTCTCTCTCTCTCTCTCTCTCTCTCTCTCACACACACACACACACACACACACACACACAAAGAATGGTAGGAGAAGACAAACAGTAAAGCAAAAAAAAATCTATTAAAAATAATGGACATGAATAGAGGTTGGTGCTTTGGTTATGTTGATGATGTAGGAATAAAAATGTATATGTTTTTCTTACAATAGTAGCTATAAGTAGCTATTATTCTCATAGTACTAAAAATATGTAATCTAAGCTGCAACCACTGAACTTTATAAGGTTCCTACCAGGTGGCAGGTTGGGAGTGGAGATAACAGTATGAGAGCACCCATGATGAAAGTTGATGTTAGAATTAATGTTGAAATACTAATTGTTTAAAATTCAATTATCAATAACTTTGTTAATTATGGTGATTTGTTCAAATAAATTGAATTAAAATTTAAAAATCAAATAAATCAATACCAGTTGCCAATAACAATAAATAACTACAAAGACAGAAAAACAAAAAATGTAAAGAAAACAAAACTAGAAAAATAAAAGTGATGAAAAAAAAATACATTCAATAAAGAATGCAGGCTTTTTAAGATTGAGGAATGTACCCCTGAAAGAACAGAACAGAACAAATTGAGATGCAGTTGGCCCCAGATAAGAAATTTGTGCTCCTTGCAAATGCAAAGTAAGGTCCAATGGCCTTTTTCTTGGCCAGAGAGGTTTTAAATGCTTCTAAAAGTTTGTCACTAGAGAATTGTAAGGAAAGGGGCATTGGAAGCTTCTAAAATTTTCTTTCATGTTCCTATTAGACTATTTTGTAATTGTGTAATTTTCTCCTCTCTTCCATGTTTTCTCTCTCTATTTTTTCTTCTTCTTTGTTTTGTGTGTGTGTGTGTGTGTGTGTGTGTGTGTGTGTGTGTGTGTGTGTGTGTGTGTGTGTGTGTGTGTGTTTGGGCCACACCCGGCGGTGCTCAGGGGTTACTCCTGGCTGTCTGCTCAGAAATAGCTCCTGGCAGCCACGGGGTGGACCATATGGGACACCAGGATTCGAACCAATCACCTTTGGTCCTGGATCGGC
Source organism: Crocidura indochinensis (assembly GCA_004027635.1). Classification (NCBI taxonomy): domain Eukaryota; kingdom Metazoa; phylum Chordata; class Mammalia; order Eulipotyphla; family Soricidae; genus Crocidura; species Crocidura indochinensis. The sequence continues at coordinate 5,465 of PVKC010059043.1, read as the reverse complement.
TGCTTGCAAGGCAAACACCTCTGTGCTATCTTTCCGGGCCCTTTCTTTCACTTTCTTTCTTATTCTTTTTTTAAATTTTTTTTATTTTTTGGTTTTTGAGCCACACCCATTGACGCTGCTCAGGGGTTACTCCTGGCTGTATGCTCAGAAATCATTCCTGGCTTGGGGGAACTATATGGGACGCCCTCACGGGATAGAACCACAGTTCGTCCTAGCACCATCACTCCTCTCTTTCAAAGGCTCACCCTTTTTTTGGGGGAGGGGGGCACACCTGGTGATGCTTAGGGGTTACTCCTGCCTATATGCTCAGAAATCGCTCCTGACTTGGGAGTCCATATGGGATGCCAAGGAATTGAATCATGTTGCATCCTAGGTTAGTGGGTAGCAAGACAAATGCCATATAGCTTGCGCCACCACTCTGGCCCCCAAAGGTTTACCCATTTCTTTGGGCTATCACATTCAGTTATTTTATATTTTTCAGAGTTTTTAAAAAATTTAATTTTTATAGCACAGATCACATGTTTGTAATAATAATTCAGAGCCTCCCCAAGTAAATGCCTAAGGAATCATCTTCATAAACAGTCTAATCTCCATGTTTTGAAATTGACAATGGGGACGAAAAAGAGTAATTTATTTAATGATCATTCTTAGCTTTATTATTTTCTGCAATACACTGCCATGGAGATTTCCCCTAGCAACCTGCTGCTTTAGGTGTTTCTTTCCTTATTTGCTTACCTACAAACTTCAGAAGAAAGAAGGAAACGGGAGAGAGAGAATGGCATATAGGTAAGAAACAAAGGTAAAAATGCAAGGATAAAAGAAAGTTGATGGTATTTCTAGTCAATAAAACCATAAATAATAATCCTGGTTACTGAAATGAACCTGACTCATAATCACTAACTGAGCTTCTTTTAACAATTTTCTACATGACTAATACTATTCTTCCAGTCTCAGTATCAAAAATGTATCTTTACATTTTGCCAAAAACGTTCTGTTTCATTTGAAGCATTCATTTCCTGCTGAAAACCCTTGGGTCCCTACAAAGTCAAATGATAGATAACTAGATAGATAATTGTAGATAACTGATACTGCATGACATATTACTTCAGATTCTGCTATCAGCTAAATTATCTTGAATAATTAACTTATATAAAGTTAATTTTCTTATCTTTAAAAGAGAAAAATACTGCTCACTGAACAAACCATTCATTGAATTTATTTAAATTTAAATTAAAATTTTAAATAAAGGGGCCAGAGCGATAGCACAGTGGTAGAACATTTGCCTTGCATGCAGCCAATCCAGGACAGATGGTAGTTCAAATCCCAGATGATGGCATCTCATCTGGTCCCCCAAACCAGGAGCACAGAGCCAGGAGTAACTCCTGAGTCCTGCCAGGTGTGACCCAAAAATACCAACAACAACAAAATAAAAAGTTAGTCAAGTTCCCAGAATACTGGTGAGGCTAATTTACTCAGGCATTACTATTGTTAATTTATAGTGCATATAAAAGCTTAAATTCTATAAGCAAAGATACAAAAAAGGAAAATCATAATAAACAAAATATAATGAATATAAACCCAGTAAACTTTTTGTTAAATTAGCTGATAGGCAGATAAAACTTGTGCTTATTTAAAAAAAAGTTCTGTTAATTATATTTTCAGAAATGAAGAAGTAAATTGCACAGAGACATATTGATGGGTCATTTAATGAGACATGCAGAGGAGGGAGGAAGTATAATGCTGCCAATTTCTTTGGATTTTTATCAAAATTGACAAGAAGTTATAACTAGAAAAGAAAGGAAGAAACTAATGCTTTATAGAATAGGGAATATAAGAGCAAGAACAATTCTGTTCTTTTTTCCTGGAAACTTAACTAATTTACCCCTTAGTTTGTATTATAAAAGGTACTAGTTAAACACAAGGTAGTTCATATCTGTGAGTCATAGGAAGTTCTGCAGCACAAGGAAATTATATCATGTAATTTTATGATCTGCTAGACAGTAATTCCATTTTATAAACACACAGATGTAGGATGTTCCAATGTAGAAAAAGTTTTCAAGTTTTCCCATTATAACTTTGATCAGTTTTAAGACTTAATTCTGTTTTCCTAGTTCTTTATTCCTAAGCAAATTAAAATTTTATAGAATAACAAGTAAATTTTATGGAGAAGCCACTTTACTTAGTTACCAAAAATTTTAGCCAATTCCCAGTGTTATAATCCAAGCCAGAAAAGCAAATCAGTGAGGGATAAAGATTTTTAAAAACTTGGATACATCTTGGATGTAAGTATTTCAGTCCAGAGAAAGGTAATGACTAAGCATACCATTTGAGAAAGAAAGTAGCATAATATTTTACATAATGTTTTAAAAAATTTCAGCAGAATGATGAACTAGTAAAGAGATATACCACCACAATTTTCCTTAAATATAAAATAGACTATATATAGAAGACTGTCCCTAAGAATCACCAAACTGAGGATCAGTTTTTCACAAGGAAAAGTCACTGAACACATCAGAGTGTAGGAAAATATGTAATAATTTTGCTTGGAACATGAACAAATCACTGTGACCTTAGAGAAGACGGAAACCTGTAATACAAAGCCTTTTTTGTAACTGAAGGACTGTGTTCAAATCAGAAATCCCAGTATGTGGGTTCTTCATTAGTGAGCACATTGGTTGTAAAAGACAAGGCCTTCCTCTGGAAAAAAAAAATAGGATAGCAGGGATCAGAGATATAGGACCAAGATCTGCAGAGTAGATTGATACAAAAAGTAGATATCATATTGCTTAATTTTAACTAAAGATTTGAGGACCAGATCTCAAACATTCCTATTACTAAGGCTATCTGACATTCATCTGAACTACTAGAACATCACTTATCTGAGTTAGTGTCTGACATCCTTAAACCTATATAACCACGTGTCACAGCAGCAGCTTAATGCTTAAGGAAAGTCCATCTACTAGAACAATAAGGAACAGATAGGTCTGCTAATGATTTCTTCACAAAATAGCCTTTTTTTTTTCTAGAACTAGAAATGTATTATGTAAACTACTTGCCCCACCCTTTCCTGAACACTCTAGTCAAAGTCTGACAGCACACAGAATTGTCCCAGTCTTAGTATATACAATAATAAAACTCCTAGGGGGATTTAATGAAGTGATTCGTTAAGGACAGTTAAGAAGAGTTCATAAAAATAATGAGAAACTACCATCTCTTATCCATAACTATTGAGATTGTATTTTGTCCGAAATCCAACAGTTCCCAGATATTTTTTGCTCTTGATCCAATCCTTCAGGAAATTAAGATTTTCAGAACCAGCAAACCTGGTTTTCAAACTGGGTCTAAGAGGTCACTAATTGAAAGCTTTAATTGAGGCCTTGTTCCAGGAGGTTGCAAATATAAATCTAAGAGTAGATACCCATGGCTCCAATAGAATGATTTAATATTTGGTACACTCTAACAAAAATATTTTTGATTCCCACAGTCCCAATTGCTAACTTTGCCTGAACTACTGATCCAGCTAGCCAGATAGGTACTGAGATTAGTTTATAAAGCAAAATATGTAACACTATCCTGGGAAAAAATTAAGATTCTATCCTGCAATTAAAACATTATTACAAAGCAAACATCAATTAAAGAAAACTAGTTTGTGCAACACATAAAATTAACATAGAGTTCAAGTAAAGTGAAGAGACAATAGAATATACCACAAATAATGATACTAAAAAGTCTAAAAGTCTTTTTTTATTGTTGTTTATACAAACCCTTGTGTTGAGGGCTGTCTTTCAATAGAACTCAGCAAACAGTCTAAAAGTCTTAATGCAAAAAATTGTTCAAAGTAATAATCCTATTGATGCTTACTGAAAGTATAATAGTAGCTAACAAACTTAACAAAAACTGAAGGAAAGGTACAGAAAACATCATGGAATTTTAAGCAGAAATAATACAGTTAAAGGAATAATAGCTGAATTCAAAAATGTAATAGAGAGACTAATTAATAGAAATGAAGCAGCTGATGAAATCATGGAACTAGAACATAAAGTAGTGGAAAACACCCAATCATAAAGATAAAAGAGGAATTAAAAAATACGGATCTTGCATAGGAACCCGAGGGAATAACATCATGAGGAACAGCATCTATCTTCTAGCAGTGCCAGAGAAAAGAAAAGCAATAGAAAAAAGGGGTTATAGTTGACAATTTCTCAGAACATTTAGGTTCAAGATGCCCCAAAATTCCAAACAAAATACAAACAATTAGACATATGACAAGATTATAATTAAAGTGTTGAAAGATAAATATATGGAGATAATGTTAAAAAGATCTAGAGAAATTGGGGCTGGAGCAGTGGCATAGGAAGTAAGACATGCTACCCTAGGACAGACCACAGTTCTGCACCACCACCACCACCTCCGGCATCCCATATGATCCCCCAACATAGGACCAATTTCTGAGCATATAACCACGAGTAACCCCTGAGCATTCACCAGGTGTGGCAGAAAGAACAACAACAACAAAAAAAAATCTAGAGAAAATTTAATCAAGTATAAGGGACACCCCCCCAAATCTGTAGATTTTCTTAATTCAGGGCATAAAGAAATATCATACTATATTTTAAAGTGCTAAAAGAGGATGTCTAATCAAGAATATTCTTCTCAGCTAGTTCATGACATAAAATTGAAGGAAAGATTAAGAGCCTACAAATAAATAAAAAAATAAAAGAATTCATCACAACTAAAACAGCTTACAAGGCATTTTACAATAATAGCTAAAAATGTAAGAAATTCCATTTAAATGTGAAAAACAGTAGAAAAACAATACACGAAAGAGAAAATATTAAAATAAAAAGCATTAAAATGAACTTCAAATCAATTTGCCAAATTATTTTCTGCATATCACCATCAAGTAAGTTTAATAACTATAAACCAAAAGCCTATTGAAGCAACACATTAAAAAGGTAGTTTGAACATAAATGACAAGAAAATGCCAAAACACAGAGAAAATGAGAGAAAAACAAAAGAATAAAAATAAACAATAGCACATCTCCCAAGTAATAAAATAACAATAAATACTTACATTTTAGTAATTATACTAAATGCCAAATATCAGAATTCACCAATTAAAAGATGTAAAACAGCATTAAATGGAGAAACAATATTTCAAAAAAACAAAATTGAAAAAACTATATAGTCATATATGGCTTTGAAAAATAATAAAATTTCTTTTTGTTCTTGCAAAAGAATTAAACACCATTTCACAATATGCACAAAAGCTACTTAATGTATTAAAGATTTCAATATTTAAACCAAATTCATAAAATATATGGAAGAACATGTGGGCAAAATATTCCATGATGTTGGATTTAACAATGTCTTCAATGATTTGATTCCACTGTCAAGGAAAACAAGAAAGCAGATTGCGGTTCGATACCCCGGTTCCCATATGGAATCAAATCATTGAAGACATT
>PVKC010058048.1:0-10822 GCA_004027635.1 Crocidura indochinensis | reverse complement strand
TCTTTTCCTTTTTTTTTTCAGTTGATTCCTTTCAAGGTCTTTTAATATGATGGAAATATTTATTCACAAGCTCTCTATGCTATTTTGAGAGTTTCCTGAGTCCTGCTAATTGCTGGTGTGCTGGGTCTTGCTGAGGATCTGCTGTTTCTTCCTGGGGTTATAATTTGGAATCATGAGCTCACATTCAATAGAATATACCCAGTTGTGCCCTGGAGTGAGTGTAAATTCTCTAAGTGATACTTTGTGGTATTTCTGGGAATTCTTAAAACACATATATATGTGTTTACATATGAACCAAGGAGCTAGCTCAAGAGATGGAGAACACACTTTCCACATGGGATTCAATCCAATAAGGAAGAGACTTATGACCAAGAATTTTTAGAGATTTGGGGGCTGGTGAGGTGGCACTAGAGATTAGGTGTCTGCCTTGCAAGCGCTAGCCAAAGAAGGACCACGGTTCACTCCCCCAGCATCCCATATGGTCTCCCCAAACCAAGGGCAATTTCTGAGCGCTTAGCCAGGAGTAACCCCTGAGCATCAAAGGGGTGTGGCTCAAAAAACCAAAAAAAATAAAAAAAAGACTTTTAAGAGATTTTGTTCTTTCCCCCCACTTGATGCCTTGATACAGTTAGATGTATCCACACTGTGTTTTCGAGAAATTCTTGTTTCCTGACTCTGCTTCACTGCTAAGAGAACATTCCTTGCTCCTATTGCTAGAAATGGATCTCAGCTCCAGTTCTTGTCCTGAACAACTGCCAGGCCATGTCTCTTATGTGGTAGTCTTGTGAGTAACTTGTAGCCAACCTGTCATGGATACCACCACCTGAACCCTGCCTACAATTTAGTTCTTGCTTTCTCGTTGCCTCTGGAAAATTTCCATATGTTGCTACCATCCTACTATATATAGTTGGACCACACTCAGTGATGCTCAGGGGTTACTCCTGGCTATGTGCTCAGAAATTGCTCCTGGCTTGGGAGACCATGTGGGATGATAGGGTATAGAACCTCGGTCTGTCCTAAGCTAGCACAGGCAAGGCAGATGCCTTAACCCTTGTGCCACCACTGTGGCCCCTCAGAGTGTTATTTTTACATGTATTTCTCAGGATATCACCAGAGGTGAATCATTCTCTCATAGGCCCTAAACAGAGTTCAAGTGCATGTTCAGTGAGTCAATATGTATGTGAGCAAAGTACACTGTTCCCTCTTTATCCATAGGGATACTGTTCAGGACCCCTATTCTATATACTATACTAGTGAAAGTACTGAATCCTGTATAATGAAGACCCTTGAATAATAAAGGAATGATGATTCTTTTGCAATTGAAAAAATTCTTATAATTAACTTTTCCAAAACTTCACCTCACAGGGCCAGAGCAGTAGTACAGTGGGTAGGTTATTTACTTTGCAAACTGCCAACCTGAATCTGATCCCCAGCATCCCACAAGGTCCCTTGAGCCTGCCAGCAGTGATTTCTAAGTTTAGAGTCAGAGTGCCACTGGGTGTGGTCCAAAACCAAAACAAACAGACAAACCAAAACTTGATGTCTTCTATCTCTAGGTCTCTATTAGGGATTGTCTTCTGGATCAGTATGGTTTAATCTACCACACTTTTCAGACTAGACTTTCTATAGACCATATTCTTACATTCAAGAGAGTAAAAGAAAATTTAATGGAGAACAATGTTGCAGATTTAGGTGGGAAATAGTTAGATTAAAGGTTTCCAATAATACTCCATAGTACATCTCAGCCTTAGTGATGGTCTTCCAGTTTTGTCATACTTTAGGAGATTATCAAAACATATATATACCACAAGAAACATGTAAAAAAGGGCCAGAGAGGTGGCGCTAGAGGTTAGGTGTCTGCCTTGCAAGCGCTAGCCAAGGATCAGGACCACGGTTCGATCCCCCGACGTCCCATATGGTCCCCCCCAAGCCAGGGACAATTTCTGAGTGCTTAGTCATGAGTAACCCCTGAGCATCAAATGGGTGTGACCTCAAAAAAACAAAACAAAAGAAACATGTAAGAAAAGGAATCTCAAATATGTAAATGTAATAATGGGGTGGGGAGGAGATGGGGAGAGCGAAAAATATTCTCAATTTGATTTTGGTTTTTCTTTAACATTTTAATCATTTTAACCAATCTGCTTTTCTCAATTTTCTTGTATTTATTATTAGAATAGTCAAGTGAAAAAGAGAGTGGGAATATGGTAATAAGAATATTGAATGTGGGGAAAATAACATGGGAAACCCCATCAACTCAAAGTAATTTTTCAGGTTGTGATTTGTGACCTACTTTGGTCATGGAATGACATTTTGTCTTGAGTTGAGAAATGAGCTGAACTAGTGAAGTTGGCCAACCAGACAAAAGGGTCCCAAAGGCATCATCTGGTCACATCTGCTCTTGTTCATTAAGCCAGTCAGATGACATTTTACAGCAAGTTTTTGCCCTACTCTGTCTTTGTCCCCCCAGCCATTCTACGGGCCCCTCTCAAACAAAGTCCAGATGTTCGCTTACATTCTGGGAATGTTGTTCATTCTTTCAAAAAGCATTAAGAAGAGCCAAAGCTGAAAGACCCAAGGCTTCAGCGAGTTCTGGATCCTGCAGCATAGGGTTCACAGTTCTGCTCCCACTCCAGGTACCAGCTCAGTAACCCAAAGACCATCCCATCTAGATAAAGAACACTTTACTCATTTAGTTGGCACCAACCCCTAAGCCCACTTGCTGTATCCTTGGTCCTTGTAATTTCTGCAGCCTCTGTCTCAGGGTTTCTTGCTGAGATGAGGAATGAAGTTCAAATTGCAAATTCTTCCCCATGTCTTGGTTGTAGAGGTGTCAGTTAAGGTTTCCATTGCCCTAGGGAGTTCTACTTGTCTCAAATGTGTTCTAATCCCCCCCTTTTCTGTGTGGAGATGAGACACCAGAGACTGAGGGGCTCTGACCTGTGGGGCCTGATTCCCATATGGTGGGCTTTTACCTGGGGCAATGGAGCACATATGTTTCCTACCCCTACCCCAAAGGAGCTGTGTTTGGAGGAGAAGCATATGGATTGAGTGCTGAGGGCATTTGGAAATGGGAAGCCCAGCCCTCTTTGAAGTGGAATTATCTATAACTTCTATGGGTTGCCCTTCTGATTCCACACAGATGTTCTGGACATTGTGCATTTACAGCCGCTGTTATAGTCTAAGCAACAGAGGGTCCCTCAAAGCCAAGGGGGAAACCAAAAGTCACAGTGAGGCCTCTTTTTTTTGCTCCCATCTGAACCAGACTTACATGGCTGATATGACTCAGTAGTGCTGGCGAACACAGAGCTGTGCCTTGCTTGGAAAATGCTCAGTTGCTAGTATTGGTCAATGCCATGAGCTTCTCTCTTCAGGCCTTTGTTTTTTTGGTTTTTTTTTTTGGTTTTTTTTTTTTTTAGATACAATAGTATCTATTGGGTATAGAGTATTAATACAAAATATCCAATATTCATTCATTCAGAGGAGGAATAGAGGGGAACTTCCTCAGCTTACTTCTTCAGGCCTTTGTTAAAGCTCTTGTCTTTCCTGGTCCTCATTCTCCATCTTTCAGATGTGACCCTGTCCTAGGAGGCAGCCCAGAACATCTCTGAAAAGTACTTGCAGGGTATCATGCCAGTGCTCTCACTTCAGCGTGTCCCAAACTAGCCAGTGAGTGATGGTAGCATGGACTACTGGCCTCAGCTCATGGCTTGTTTCAATTCTGATTTGTAAAAAGAGTGGGATGGCATGCCCTATCCCTTCTTCATCCCTGGGCAACAAGATGAGGAGTTACAATGAACCTAGTGTCTCAAGCACAGACACTTATATTTCTTTGAGAAAATTGGAAATATCTCTCACAGAGACATTAAAACAGGTATGACACTTGCTTTACATGCAGATAATCCAATTTAATGTCTGGCATCACATATGGTCTCCTAAGTTCTGCCAGGAGTGATCCCTGAGCATAAAGTCAACCTTGAGGACCACTGAGAATGGGGGAGTAAAAATAAAAGAAAATATCTCTTATGTCTTTTTTGGGGAGAGAGGTTGGTTTTGGGGTCACACCTGGCAGTGCTCAGGGGTTATTCCTGGCTCTACACTCAGAAATCACTCCTGGCAGGCTTGGGGGACAATATGGGATGCCTGGATTTGAACCACCATCCTCTGCATGCAAGGCAAAGGCCATACCTCCATGCTATCTCTCCAGCCCTTTCCTGTGTCTTTTAGAAGATAGAATAGCTCTGGAATTTGGGCAATAGGTGTGATAAGTACTACCCAGAGAGGTAAGGAGTCACACCCCTGAGATTCCACAATAGCAGACAGAAAATTGAAAGTGTCCATAATTCCTTGAACTATTTCAGCTCCTTGGGGACAAGACTCAGTTGGAGTTGGAAAAAGCTCCAGGGGCAGAGCACAGACTTGGCATACGGGAGGTCTGGGTTCAAGACCTGGTACTTCATGGTGCCCCTAGACAACCAGGAGAGACCTAGGCACAGAGCTGAGCTGGGAGTAAATTCTGAGCATATCCAACTTGTGGCCCACAAGCAAAGCAAAAAGGGACTTAACTGGCAGAGGACCAGATGCCAGGCACCTGGTGCCACCATCGCCTTTTAAAATAGCACCCTTGGGTGTATGGAATTCTATCACAGAGGCAGGCCCATGAGCCCAGTGAAACTTGACAGTGAGAGAAGACAATGAGAAAAGTGTCCTTAAGTAAACTCATGGCCAGGGATCCCATCAAAATGTGTGGAGAAGCTGTTAGCCCATGGGAAACTCCTACATATTTGTCCGGTAATATTTGAAGGGCTTTTCTGGCCATTCACCAATAAAGCAAACCAAGATACTTTAAAAAGCAAAAGAAAAAACACTCCAAAAGGTAGCTCTGTGGATGAATAAGTGTATTCAGAAGCCACAAGAGACAGTGAATACAAGAGTTTTCCTAGCTGATAGGCCTGCCTGGCAGATATTATGATGAATACAAACCACTCCTGTTAGCACACTTTCAGGAGGGATTCAAGAAGTTTGCTTGGTTGATTCTTGACTTACAAGCTGGATTTGAAGTCTAACCAAATAATGCTAGATTTCTCTCCATCTTTTTTCTTGCCTCTTGCCAGTTTGAAAGAACCAGAAGTGACCTGGCTTCTGGAACCTTCTATCAGTTCATTACCTGTCTTCAGAAAAGCACTGAATCAGTTAGTATAAAAGACACATAAAAGAGACATCTGTTGTTCCCAGGCCCGAAACCATGGAAAGGTTTCCTTGCATTCCAGATGGCAGATAGGGAAGCCTCAGCTTCCTTCTTAAACATATGTTAGGGATTTGGCAAGCTGGGGGTGGGGAGATGTGATGGTGATGATTATGGAAATTTGGTGCTCATTTCTGATCCTGAAAACAGCCCACTTTACAATGCTATCTCGTTTGGAATTTTCTTGGAATAAAATTTCCACTGAACTGATGCAATTGTTGATTTTGCTCATCTGTTAATAACAGAGAGGCCAGAGATAGGACAGTGAGGAAAAATCTGGCCTTGCAGGCAACTGACCTAGGTTGGATCTGGGGCACCACAGAGGGTGCCCAGCACCTCTAAAAGTGATCTCTGTGCATGGAACCAAGATTTATGACCCCAGAACAAGTCTCCCCCCAAATTTTTTTTAACTAACCAACCTTTCTGTTAATGACAGAGAAAGCATTTCAGTGATAACTTCACAATATATAAAAACATCAGGAGGAAATAGATATAAATTAGTGACATGGAACTAATCCTGAAGTGTCATCAGGGACAAATACCTATAATTATTTCCTTGCTGATTATAAGGTAGTTTGCATTGAATGTGACTCTTCCTTCCAGACCGCTGATTCTCTATTCATTCTGAGATCAAGGATATGTCTTCTGGAGACTCAAGATTCAAATGTCATGTTGGCTTGGGGAGGCAAAAATTTGGCCTCAGGGAATTCTATGCTTTTCATGGGAGCTTGTTTTTGTTTGTTTGTTTTTCTCCCATCTTTCTTGAGGAAAGTCATCTTCACTATCTTAATTTGTATTTCATGTGGCCTTCAAAGACTTTTCTGATAGTTCTTTTGTTTGTTTGCTTGTTTGGGGCTCACACTGGTTGCACTCGGGTTATTCCTGGTGGTGCCCAGGAGATTGAACTGGTTAGCCAGGACAATTGCTATGTCATTGACCTCTTTAGGGGATGTTCTTTTGTGGTTCATATTTGGGGGCCACACCCAGCAGTGCTCAGGGATTACTCCTGGCTCTGCACTCAGAAATCATTCTTGACAGGCTTCGGGGACGCTGTGGGATGTCAGGGATTGAACCCGGATAGGCTTCATGCAAGGCAAATGGCCTTCCTGCTATGTTATTTTTCTGGCCCCTTATAGTAGTTCTAAATAGAGATGATTTCAGTTTCATGGGTAAATAGGAAGGAAACTCTATCACTTCTATATTGTGGTCTATATAACTGAGACCACTCTTAGGGAAATAGTTGTGCAATATTCTAGAAAATTCACTATTCTTCCTCTTTATGGCTTTGACACAACATTGTCTGACTTTGGGGGGTACTAGAAAATCTGATCTCTAGAGGAGTGTGGAGACACTGTTGAGAATCAACCAACATCAACTCCAGAACTTTGCAATTAGTTCCGTGACCACAGCCAAGTGAATTTTAGTTTAATTTATTTTGGGGGCACATCTGGTTTTGTTCAAGAATTACTCCTGGTTCTGTGCTCAGGGATTACTCCTGGCAGTGCTTAGGGGACCCTATGCAATGTTGGAGATCAAACCCAGCATGGCTACATGCAAATACCCTACTCACTGGGCCATCTCTATGGTCCCATTGGCAAGTTACTTAACATAGAGGCTTAAGTCCCCCTTTAGAAGTGAAGACTTCATCTTCAGATTTTTACAATGGGAAACTTTAAGTAGAACAAGTAAAGTATGAAGTGCCCTTAATACCTAACCTCCCAGATTTCAAAATAGTCACAATGCTGTAGTACCACATACTCTGATGAGTGAGTGTACAGGAATATTTTGATACTGTCATTGTGTAATTGTACATGTGATGTTGTCAGTCTGATTCTCCAGCTAATCCATGCATTTTAATACATACATACATGTGTAAGACAAGCACCCTCCCTCTGTATAATAGAGGGTATTCCAGCCCTCCCCCATTTTTAAGAAGACCTCATCTATTTTTATAGACATTCTGAGAGTCATTTAGGAAATTAAGACACAGCTTGGTTTTCAATGGTTTCTTGTCTGTGAAGATACATAAAATGGGCAGCGGTTGCATTTGGGCTTCAAAAACATAGGACACTCATATGAATTAAGGAGTGTGAACTCATTTAGCCCTGGTCTGGAACTTAACTTGCCTTGTACTTCCCCCTTCTGACCCTCTTCTGCATAGCCTATGAGCCATTGAAGATAGGAGTAGAGAGAACTTGACCTTGCACTGGCTGATGGTAGAGATGTGGTGAAACAGCAGGAGCTGCAGCCATGGCAAAGGTTTAGAGGCAGAAGGAGGAAGTTGAGGAGGAGGAGAAAAAGGGAGAAGAGGAGGAAGAGGAAGGATCTGTATCTGTGTGTGTATGTGCTAGTGCATACATGTGCATATTCATCACAAGTTAAGTGATTTGTCTCAGCCTGCACAGTTTGTAGAAGTATTAGAGCTAAGACACCAGGTTCATGAGTTTGTCCTTATCCTTGGAGCCCAGGCTGATCAACACTGCCCTCCTGGCTATGAGTCAGAGCACTGGCAGAGCCTAGAGTCGCCAAGAGGGTCAGAAGTGTGGCGTTTGAACAGAGCAGAAGGCGAGGAAGCAAGTTCACGAGGTGAATTTCTGAGCTGGAATTGCAAGTGCTGGGCCACTGCCCAGCAAGGGCATTTGGAATGGGCTCTCCTTTCAGCACAGTTGAAAGGACAAAGTGGGAGTGACCAAATGAAAGACTGAGTGGCAGGTCAGTACCAAAAGGGATGGTCTAGCCATAGAATCCTCTCTTCCTCTTTCTAGAACCAATTACACTACCTTTATTTTTGAACTATGAAGCAGAGACAGGGACTGGAGAAATAGTACCATGAGGAAAGCATTTGACCATGGTTGACGCTTTGCACATGGTCAATCTGGATAAGATCCTCAGTACCCAGATGCTGAGGTCCCCTAGAAGTGATCTGTGAGCACAGAGCCAGGAGTAAGCCCTGAACATCACCAAGTTTAAAACCACCCCCAACTCTTACAGAAAAGAAGTTAAAACATCTGCATAGATACCTATAGTCTGCATACATGTATGTATTTGTACATGTAATGCCATGTTCATGTGCTTATGCATGCATATACATGTGCATATTCGACTTATATATGTTACAGAATCTGGTGTTTTTATTTTTACTTTTAGGCCATTTCTTCATTTTGCCAAGATGGAAAACATACACATTTACACACAAAGTGTGATCTCATGTTGCAGGAGGAGAGGGCTGGAAACTTGATGTTTTTACCTCTGAGTTCATTTGGGAACCGGAATATTGAACTTCTGGGGCTCCCCTAGTCAGTTCCTTGAACCCCCCCCACACACCTGGATGGGAATGGGCAATGTCCCTCCAGCCTTGCATCCTTGGTGTCTGACCTGGTGATCTGAGGAGGGACTCACAGACTTTAAGACAAACAACCACCAACAGGGGCTTTCGCTGCCTTCCATGACCTCCCTAGTACAGTAGGAATCATGACTCTTCACAAGAAAAAGGTTATTTAGAGGCTGGAGTGACAGGTAGGGAATTTGTCTTGCATGAGGCTGCTCAGGATTCAGACCCCAGCATCTTGTATGGTCCCCTGGGCTCTGCAATATTAAGCCTTAAACACAGAGCCAGGAAGGAGAGAGGATGGAAGGAATAAAGGAGGAAAGGAAGGAAGGAAGGAAGGACGGAAGGAAGGAAGGAAGGAAGGAAGGAAGGAAGGAAGGAAGGAAGGAAGGAAGGAAGGAAGGAAGGAAGGAAGGAGGAAAGGAAGGAAGGAAGGAAAGAAGGAAAGAAGGAAGCAAGGAAGGAAGGAGGGAGGGAAAGAAAGAAGGAAAGAAGGAGGGAGGGAGGGAAGGAAGAAAGGAAGGAGGGAGCAAGGGAGGAAATCCTTTATTTTGCAATTACCCTGAATATTACAAGGCCATTTCCACAGAGTCATAATCCTGAGAGATAGCCTGACCTACCAAGAAGGTACTTTATTACAGACCCACCAAGTGCCTCCCTTGACAAGCTTGCCAAATCCCTGTCACTCTCAGGGCTTTGAGCAGCGGCATCTGAAATATGATGGTGGCAGCATAATTGAGCATCATTAAGTGAATCCAACTTGCTTCTATTTTAATGAATCATTCTCAGTCCATGGGCGTGAGCTTCGGAACTGTAGATGAACAAGGTAGGTAGAAACAATGAGGAAAAGAAAAGGAAATGAGCTTTTTGGAGGGGTGACCCTTCTGCACCTTGCTAAGAGTCTTTGGATAAAAAATTCCTTGAATGCTTAGGACTTGGACTTTAGATGACATGCACCCAAATCTGTGTTGCTCCATGATGATGGAGCTAAACTGGGAATCAAATCTGTTTGACATCAAAGCTTATTTGTGAGCAAGAAGGACTTGTCCTCAGCACATGGACGCTTTTGTTTTTTATCAGAATGAGGAAGTAAACAAATCAGATGTTCAAATAAATGCCTTTCTAGGAAGGGGATGAGGGTTCATTGGACCTCTCCAGTCAGTTGCCAGAAAAGACAATTTTCTGTTAAAGAGCCTTTTTTTTGGTTTTTGTTTTTTGTCTTTTTTTTTTTGGGGGGGGGTCATACCCAGCAGCACTCAGGGGTTACTCCTGGCTCTGGGCTCAGGGACCATATGGATGCTGGGAATCAAACCACAGTCCACAGTTTGTCATGGGTTGGCCACATGCAAGGCAAATGCCCTACTGTTGTGATACCTCTCTGGTCACTGTAAAGAGCCTTTTTACCAGGTATACACACACACACACACACACACACACACAGATTGCCCATTATGTCATGGCTTTATAGAAAAGCCACGAAATCTCTTTTACTTCAAGTTAGTTTACATGGACTCAAAAGCTTAAAAAAAAAGTTCCTGACCTTCAGAATTATATTTCAGTCACACCTAGCTAGGCTTGGAGAAGCAAATGGGGTACTGGGGATTGAACTCAGACAGAAGTATGCAAAATACTATTACCTCCTGTAGCATCTCTTCAGTTCCTAAGTGGATGTTTGTGGTGTGCTTCCCTGTCAAGAGAATCTTGGACCCTGATGAATTTGCTGCAACACTAACAGAAGTTTGGGAAAGTCTCAGTCAGATGTGTCTCCAAGTCACCATCCCCCGCCCCCCAAAAAAAGTAAAAGTTAAAAGCTTTGGGATGCCCTTAGAAGTCAAATGGAAACACAGAACTCTTTTTCCCATTGTGATGAACTTTCTTCAGCTGGAGAGAGAGTACAGTACAGCAGGGCGGTTATTGGCCTTGCACACAGCCAATATAAGTTTGGTCCTCTGAGCCTGCTAGTGGTGATACCTGAGCTTAGAGCCAGAAGTAAGCCCTGATCACCAGCAAATATGGCCCAAAAACAAAAACAATAAACTTTCTCCCAACATCTATAGCTTTCTGACACAGGTCTCTATTTTCGAGCAACAGTGTTCTGAATGCAATATAAGTTCAAATATATACAAATATTTTTACTTTAAAAATAAATATAGGGTTTCAGGTCTGATATCAAGTTCTTGAAACCATAAAATACATAGAACGACACGTAGGCAAAACACTCCATGACATTGAGACTAAAGGCATATTCAAGG
>PVKC010057159.1:0-10033 GCA_004027635.1 Crocidura indochinensis | reverse complement strand
CAATTAAAGATATAGCTCTCATAACTTAAAATGATAAAATATATAAATTTATATAAATTAAAATAAATTTAATTGTATATATATTTTTCTACTTTGAGGTGTTTAAAGTGTTTAATTCATCATTCAATCATATAGTAAGTAAGTAGTAATTAAGTAAGCAAGTAGCTTATATTCTCTAAATGATCCTTATAGAAAATAGATTCAATAGAAAATTGTTATTCTCAGTTTCTGAGCCTAAAAAGGTCATAATTCATTCATTACAATGCATGCCAAGTAAGATCTTCCTGTGCCTACTTTTAGTAAATTCATATCTGTCTACAAAAATATAGGGTATTGCAATAGTCAAGTAGGAGTCTTCAGTTTTCTTACTAATAAATAAGCATGACATTATTCTAAAAATAATGTTCTTAATAACTATATTATATATAAAAATACCACTAAAATGTACTCCATTGATGTTTCCAGAAAACAGGTTAGTGCTAGTAATTATACAATGTTTCTTAAAATAACTTTGTTCATGTCTTGTTCTATCTTCTAGAACATAACCAACTAATTTCTGGAACACTACCATTATATACTTCTTGTCAGCAACAGCAAGGACCACTTTTCCTAGCAACAAATGCAATTTTCTTGATCTTTAACCAAGTCCTTATAATATTTTTATTTATAATGTTTTAATATAATAATCTCCAATTCATTTACTTCCCTAAACTTACCACTCTCCCTATATCCACGTGTCTTAAAATTTTATGACCTAATAACAGTATTTATATCCAAAGCTAGTCGAATAAAAAAACTTATTTCATTGGAAATTTGTTTTGCCTAACCCTGCAGCATCCTCCAGGCATTGTACTTTTCTCATTTTGGATGCAGTGATATTAAAAAAATATTAAAATGTTATTGGGAACCTTTATTCTGCTATACATTTTGAAAAATGATCCAAAGATACCCATGGCAAGGCCCAACATCATAGAATCATATGACTATAAGTTTATATTATAGACAACAAGAAAAAATAATATAGCAAAAATTTTGGATAATGAATAATTTGACAAAACTATTTTAAAGAAAATATGGCTATACTCTGAGAAAAATATTATTAGAATATAACTTCTAGCTTCACATATTTTCTAGATAAAATGCAAAATCATTTAGTCAAAACATAATATACACTATTTGTTAGGATAAAATTGAGGACTATATTTAAATAAAAATTATTATATTTATGCTTTTGTTTTTTATGTTTTGTTGAGAGCACATTAAAATAATTGTTTATTTAATAATTTTTCTTCCCATAGTTTTGTTATATTTATTAAATGAAAATTGATGAATACAAAGTTTTAATTATCTATTTTTATTCTCATATTTGTCACTTCTTGTAGGGTACTATTCCATATCTGATGTTTTCTTAATAAGCTTTAAAAGTTTTTATTTCTAAACTGTCTAATTCCTTGAATCATTAATTCCTAATATTATGTAATCATTGAATATTTATCACAGTAGTTGATCAAAGATGACCAAAGTCATAATGCTCCATGTATGATCTAGACAATTCAAAAGAAACATGCAATATACCAACGTAAGGAAAAGGCTATTAGGCTCTGTACATTACCAGATGAGTTTTGCCTTATTTCAAAGAAAAATATGTAATAAAAAAATCATCCCTGATGTCTTTAATAGTACAAAAATTTTTGCATCTAATTTCTTTTAACTTGATTTTTAACTTTTAATTATCTGTGTTAAGTTTGTTCTACTCAAATTTTCTGGGATTTTATACTACATCTTGCATTGCTTGCAGCCAACCCTTGTCTCTGTGTTAATGTGTTAGTAGTTCTGGAAGATTCTGGCCCACAGAACACTTTAAAAAATAGTTTAAATTTAAATCATTTTGATTTGCAAAGTTATTTATAATTGAGTTTTCAGATATAAAATATTTTAACACAATCTCACCTCCAGCATGCCCCTCCCTTCTCCAGTGTTACCAAAGTGCATCCATTGCCACCACCCCACTACAGACTGATATAACAAGTCCTTTATTAATTGTGGTTGTTAAAGTTTGGGTTCCATGATTTCTTTGTTGTTGACTCTTGGTTGGGCATTTAAATCGATCCTTTCTTAAACCACATGCAACTAAGTCCCTTGGCCCTTGGCCTGGTTATTTTAAATATATTTTTCTCTTTCTCTGATCAATTTCTTTTTCCTTCTCACTATCTTGGGGTCAAGAGTGCTCTTGACAACCTCTAATTAGATCTTTTCATTTACTCATGTAGTTTTTCTAAATAGCACAGATAATTGATATCTTCCTCTATTTATACTTCTTTGAGTTGACTTCTTCTAGCATAATATCTTCCAGCTCCATCCATATTACTGTGAATTGCATGATTGCATAATTCCTTATCTAAATTAAAATTTAGATATGCAAAAACCATGTCATAGTACATCTTCATTACAATTTTCCCAAAATAAGTTAGAGTAAATGATCAATAAGCAATAAAATTTATATTCTTGCAATTTTTTTATTTTATTTTAATCATAGTGGTTTACATGATATTCACAGTAATATTCCATTTACAAATAAACATTGAATCAGGGGAATTCCCATCACCAAGTTGTCCTCCCTCCACCTCGATTCCCATTCTTGCAATTTTTAATCTTATGTTTGACTCCTCTATTATTGTTTGGATAAGTTCCTTCTTTACCACAGTTCTTCTCTGAGGTACGTAAAGTAAAGGTAACAAAATTATTTCAATGTGAATCGCTGCAGTGTTTGAGGTTTTTTTTTACAGATAAAAATATTTTTTGGAAATCAATAATACTACAGAAAATTATATATCAGATTTTGCATAAGCATAAATTAAATCATAATAATCTAAAAAATTTATTTGACTCAAAAATAATAGATTGCCACCTATCTACCAATGCATTTTTTCTATAGTAATAAATTATCACTTAGACTTTATACCCTTACTTATTTAGTGAGCTACATATATTATAATTATTTTAAAAATACTCTTGGCATATTTTTAGATTTTTTTGTGAATTCTATGTTATAGGGAATCATCATTAAGCTATTACATTTTGAAAAAATAAATTAACTGTAAGCATTACCTCTGATCACAGGAAATAGTTTCCGTAATTTCATCAATAGCTTCGGCAGAAGAAATGGGAGATTTTAAATAAGTTCCTTATGCTTGGTACTTCTCAACTAATTATCTTATGGATATAAAAATAATACAGTGTAAAGCAGTATCAAATACTATAAGATATTCTTGTTACCATTGAACACATAATATAGTATTCATCTTGCACATTTAGGCAGTCCTAAGCATCTGCGGAAACAGATGTTCCTGAAAATTATCAGCATACAGACATCAATGTTATGTTTATCTCATACATTGAGCCTTTGTTTCTAAGCTAGTACTTAAATCAACATCATAGAATATTCCAGTGATTTATGTAGTTCTTTATTTAAGTAAACTAGAAAACTGGTCCTCTAAAGCAGTCAGCCATATAGCAAACCTAGAGATGTAGAATAACTACAAATTATTTGCCAAAGAACCAGATGCTGTCTTTGGAAGAATGTCTCCCAGCTTGGCATTAGGAGCTTGCAATGTCATCCAACTGATTCTTCTACTCTTTGGATAATAATATTTTCAAACAACCTAAGAAGAACACAACCTCATTTGATTAGCACAATAGTTAAAAATAATTAGCGTTTGGGGATTAAAGTTTAAAGAGTGAAACTGAAAAGACACAGTTTTAGAAATTTAAATCGAAGAATATTAAAGAATTATTTTAAATAAAATATTTCCATTTACAGAAATTGACTTAAAAATTAAAAATGGACACACATATATACAATGTGTTTTAGAGAGAGGACAGTATTCTTTCAGAGGCAAAAGATCAGAAAAGATCTTTATACATATTTTTGCATGAAACTTTAAAATTTTGCCTGTTAAGGACTCAGGCTAGGATGTTAGAAAGAATATTGTGGAAATAGCAATTATGGTAGGATTAAAGTTGAAACTTTGTATGCTTGCGAGACATATTAAATAAATTTTAAATCATAAAATTTCTCTAAAACAAATGAACAAAATCCAATTTACTAAAGTTAAAAATAACTGAAAATAAAAATCAATGAAGAGCACAGGTCGAGAGAGCACAACAGTAGAGCATTTGCCTTGCACGCGGCTGACCCATGATGGACCTGGGTTCTATTCATGTTATCCTATATGGTACCCTGAGCCTGCCAGGAACTATTTCTGAGTACAGACCTTGGAGTAACCCTTGAGCACCACTGGGTGTGGTCCAAAAATCAAACAAACAAACAAACAAATTAAGAGCACAAAAGAACCATATGTGGACTTGGAGAGTAACGTAGTCATTTTTTTGTTTGAATTAAATTATTTTGGAAAAAATAAAATATTTTCTAGCCAATTCAGGTTATATTATATTATATATTCATATTACTCATATTATGTAATTCGACTCAGTATTGACCTCAATTATCTGTCTTGTCCAGGTTTAAAGTTTTGTAAATGAAGATAACAATACAGTATTTCCAAATTTTAAATAAATATTTGATTTTATTTAGTTTATAAATTAAACACATTGTAGCAATTTTTTAAAATTATCAAATGCACATATTTTTATAAATTTATTTAAATAAAGTTTTATCTGTGATTAGAATAATTTATATTTTATATTACATAACTAACTGAAAAAGTCCATTTTGGAAGAGTTTCAAATAGTATTGTCTCTAACTTTATATGTAATAAATTTTATTTTTATAACAATGTTCAAAATAAATATTGTGAGATATGACTTCTATGTATTGAATCATTCAATTAAGCAAATATAAGTATATTAATTTTTAATTTTGAAAATGTTATGGTTATTTTTATGTTATTTAAAAATATTATTCAAAGTCAACATCAATTTGAATATTAAATAAAAAATGCCTTATATTTTTATTTTTCTTATATAGGAAATTGTTTTTTTAGGGAGTATATCCATAAAAATGGAAAGAATTCTAGTGAAGTAGGTCACTTATTAGACCAAAAATTGGAGATTTTTAAGTTGTGAAATATTAAACCAGCTTATCAATAGTTGATTACTTGGCTGGTTATCAAACCATGCTACAGAGATATTAACACATTTCTACATTTGACAACAATTTCAGCCGACATATTAGTTCCATCCAAATCACCAAACTAAGGAAGAAGCCAAGAGTTTTGCACACCCAGATGCCAATACTAAAAAATGTATTTCAGATACTGGCATCTGTGTTCTTTATCTGCTTCACATTGTCTTTGTGTATCCAAACAGTTGAATTGAATGAGGCATATAAAGTTTGTGTAGCAGTGAACAAAATGAATTATTTTCTGTGTAAATTACCATATCATTTTAGTATTCCATAGTCATCTTATTAAATAGAAGACCAAGTATATTTAATTTGCATTGTGTTTAAATTAAGAACTTTTATATTGAAGTCATTTTCTAATTTTTAGTGAGAAAACAAGTGTGCATTAGTTTAATTATACACATTTCAGATATTACTAAGTATGAGAAACAATATTTTTATTGCTATAATTTTTTCCATACAAAATCTAGGAAAATTCCAATTAAAACTTTAATTTGACTTAGAATGTATATACCTATATGGTAAAAATAATTTAACATAATAATCTAAAATGTGTATGTTTTTAAATTTTAATGTCTTAGATTTCAGTTATTTCTTGAATTCTACTGTTTCTCTAAATTTCACAAAGCTTAGATTCAACATCTCCCATTGATTATTGGAGATATTGCCTAGTAGTGAATAAATGTATACAGCATAATCTCAATTGTTTCTAATATTAAAACATAGAAATCACTCATAGTGTATAATTGCTACTATAAACATCAACAAAACATAAACTTCATATATATTTTCTCCTGAAGCAATGATCTTTTGCAAAGGAACAACTTGTCCTTGTACTTAAGGCATATGTTTAAATTATAGTAGTTAATAGCCATGTTAATTGTTAGATAATTAGTGTTTTATTCTTACCACTTCTTAATAGCATTGTTTCATAG
The DNA here is from genome assembly GCA_004027635.1 of Crocidura indochinensis. Taxonomy (NCBI): domain Eukaryota; kingdom Metazoa; phylum Chordata; class Mammalia; order Eulipotyphla; family Soricidae; genus Crocidura; species Crocidura indochinensis. Next base: position 3,955 of record PVKC010057159.1, on the reverse strand, counting down.
TCCCCATTTATTACCACAATATAAAAACAAAATAACTCACACTAAAAATAAGAATAGAGGTTATAAGTATAAAATAACTAAACTTGCTTCAAGACACCTATAATATGTTAGACACTGACTTCAGGGTATTTTCCTTTTGTTTTTTTTGGGGGGGCCACACCCGGTGACTCTCAGGGGTTACTAATGGCTATGAGTCCAGAAATCTCTTTTGACTTGGGGGACTATATGGACATCGGAGATCTCTAATCTAGGTTAGCGTGTACTAGGCAAACACCCTACCACTTTCGTCACAGCTCCAGCCCCCTTTTTCACATGATACTTTCTAAATCCTTTCGACAAATCTTTACAAAATCTTTTAGACAATCTTTTACATACTACAGTCAGGTAGTGTGCTGTACACTTTTCTCAGTAAAAAAGGGAAAAATTTCTGATGATATGTGATCTGGAAGAGATAGTTCATATTCTAAGTAGAAGAGTACGAATCAAAATTCTGGTGTACGACCCCAAATCACATGGCTTTTCATAAAGCCTATTAGTCATGTGCAGATAAATACTAAAGAAGTATCATTATAAGCGAATATAATATTGGGTAAGAATATACATTATCTCCGGAGAATGTGCAAGAAAAAGGAAAAGGCACTGAAAAAATCACCATCAGGTGACTGAGTTATGTCTGAAGCCTATCAAGTGGATAGAGCAGATAATATGGATACTACTTTGTTGCTGTTGTTTTGTTTTTGTTTTGTTGAACCACCTGAGGTGCTCAAGGTTTCTTCTGGTTCTGTGCTCAGACATCACTTCTGCTTCTTTCTCTCATTAACATTATCTTGGTAGTTGCTAGTGAATTATTTCTCTAACTGCACTCACCCCTCCTTGAGGTGAGTTACCTGTTTCATATAAACCCGGGGTGTGGGAATAGGGAGATGGGGGCATTGGTGATGGGAATGTTGCACTGGTGAATGGGGGGGGCGTTCTTTTTGTGACAGAAACCCAACTCCAGTCATGTTTGTATTCACAGTGTTTAAATAGTTATTATTTAAAAAGAAAAAGAAAAAAGAAATCACTTCGGGTAGGCTCTAGGGTCCACTTGGGATGCCTGGAATTTAACCTGTTTGGCCATGTCAAAGAAAATGCCCTTTCCACAGTGCTATTGTTCTGGCTCTTGGATTCTATTTTTAATAAAGGTTTTATTCTCATAAATGATTTGGTAAACCAATAGTATTAGATTTTGATTTTAAACTTTTTTTTTTTGGTTTTTGGGTCACACCCGGCAGTGCTCAGGGGTTACTCCTGGCTCCATGCTCAGAAATCGCTCCTGGCAGGCACGGGGGACCATATGGGGCACCGGGATTTGAACCGATGACCTTTTGCATGAAAGGCAAACGCCTTACCTCCATGCTATCTCCCGGGCCCCTTGATTTTAAACTTAAGGCATACGTTATTTTAAAAATCTTTAAGCAGTATTTAAAATAAATTGATTTTTGAGGAGAGCATTTGTAATTATCATTAGATAATTATCATACTTAAAATATTTACTTAGATCACTATAAAACAATCTTTTGAAAATTATCTTGAAAATAGCTGCATATTTATTCATATTTTTAACAAGAGAGTTTTGGCACTAAACTGCATTTTATATCTTTGTTCTACCTGAAGTTTACTAAGTCCTTCACTATTTACATCTACTTGAAATCTATTCATATTGTGCATGGTAATATAAGTATTAATCATATTAATATTCAATACATAATTAAATAAAAGCAAGAGAATTATTAAATTTAAGAAACTAAGTTATACATTATATTGCACTGACTATAACAACTGCAAAACAATTTAGTAACAAATTTTATTTATTTAAGCGATTATTTTATTGGCTTTATGAAATAAAATAATTAATGGTAACTTGTCATGGAATCTATTTTGAAAACCTAAAACATAAACTATGAATAACATACATATCTCAATATGCATATTATTTTTATTTATATATATATTTTAGTCAGTACTGACATTCTTAGTGTAAAAATATATGTCTCAGAGAAATATATGTGTCAGTAAATAAATATAATCTTTTAAAAACTGAATGCTACTGTACCCTGATGCCTCATTCTGCATGGTTTTTATTATTTTCTGATGTGGAGTTGTATACTATCAAAAGTAGTTAATCTGATAGTAATCTGAAATCGTGAGAGGCTCTGTTCACACAACATTTAGAGCATTATTGAAATATTTTAATGTATTATTTTTAGTGCTTTAATTTATAAATTGACTTCTATTGGAATTATATGTTAAAGACAGTGTGTGTGAATGGGTACTACTTAGTGTCTCAAGCATTCACTGGACTTTCAAACATATTCTCAGGGATAAAATACGTCTACATTGCACTAATTCAGGTAATTATATCATAATGTTATACGACATGTACAAATATCACTGAGACACTCAAAGTTCTTATTAAATAAAAGGTCAATAATTTATCTATGCAATATCTTACTGTTGTGAAATCTTACGCAGGTACTTTTGAAAGGTTATGCAGTTAGATAAATCTTTATCAGAATTATTAGACAAAAATTTTGATCATTTACTTCTTGCTTTAAAATACCTAATTGTTTACCAAATATGTGTTATTGTTTGTTATTTTGGGCAGCTTACACCAATTAGATTTTGAAGACATCATACTTAGTTTCTTCTCCTTAATAGTAACTTTACACCACAGTTTCCACTTATGGAATGATGATAGAAAAAGTAATAAGGATTCATGTATAGTGTGAAAGGAACAACTGTAGAGTACTGTGGAGACTATTCTGAACAAGACAGACTCCAGTGATTCTTGAAGCACCATAATGAGGTATGCTGGTTAGGGGTAAATGGCCTAACAGTGGCAGACTGACAGGACTCTATCTGCAACTATAAAGGGGAACCACTTATATTCTTCCCTATAGATGACTACAAAAGAATATCAACACTTTTTCTCTCTCTTCATTTGTGATTCAGAATGTAATGGGAAGGTCAAAAACTGATTATTACAAAAATACCTCTTTTGACATTCATCTGGGGACTGCTGTAAATTCACTCCAATTTTCAAGCAAATGACCTAAGCATAGTTAGACTAGCAAGACTAAGCATACTCTCGTGTTTAATCTAAAATGTCCCCAATACTCAATCAGGATGGAACAGAACAGAATATTTTCCTCATGCCTGTGAAACAAGTCACGATTCTTATTTCTTAATACTATATTGATTTCATTAAAATATAATTATTAATGCATGCACTAAAGACTTTTTGTTTTCTTTCTTCTTTCTTTCTTTTTTCTTTATTACTCTCTTTCAAATTTCTTTTGTGAAAATTACTGACAAGTTATATAGTAATAATTTCTTAATGTATCCCTAAATTATTATCAACCTAAAAAATCCAGTACCCAAGCTCATACTCTCCTCTGGATAATAGGAAGACATGGAACAAGTCCCAAATGCTCTATGATTATTATAAAAGACAACAAAGTACATCTATTTGGAGAAATTATAAAGTTTACTGGGAACTTTTATAGCCAAGGTAAACTTAGGAAACATAGTGACTGAAATATAATTAATATTATGCCGTTACCTGAACGGGATTTTGAAACATTAAGAAACAGTGAGCAAAAAGAAACAAGAAATAAATTATGAGAATGAGGTAATAACTATAGTAAAAACAATGGCAACAACAATATATATACAATATTAATAATAGTAAATTTATTTGTATATAGAATTAACTATAAGAATACAGATAGTTATTTTTATGATTGTATCTGGGATTGATATCTGTTTTTAATACCATATTAGGTCTAGGATAAATCATTGATGATTAGCCCTTAGTTCTGTGCTCAGGGATCACTGATAATAATTCTCTGTGACTGAAAGCAAAGTCAGAAATTGAGACAAGTTTGCCAAAGCACAAGGTAACTGTTTACCC
>PVKC010057117.1:0-10268 GCA_004027635.1 Crocidura indochinensis | reverse complement strand
GCCCTTGCAAATCTAAAAACTACCTAGAATTATTCTTCCTTTTATTCATTTTCTATAAAATCTTCTTTTTATGACCTGGCTGGGAACATGGCCTTTATTAGATCAAGATGCAACTATTGGCCAATCTGTCAGCATATTGTAAATAACCTTTATTGACCAGTCAGCTTTTTCCTTTTACTGAATGGCTTCTGTACAGCAGTAAACTGAGCCTTCATGATTATATTATAACCTCAAGCATATTAAACTAGAATAACCCACCCAACTGCTACTGGCATCTAGGCCATATAAACAGGAAAACATTATGATTTTTAAATTACAAGTTAGAATATACTATAAAATAATTACAATACTAGAGGCAGATTTTGTTTTGAAGAATAGTTACTTGGATATAAGGTCCATGTTAAGAAGGCAATGCCTACTGGGCCAGAGCAGGGAGGATAACTCACTTTATATTTCTATTTGACTCTGGGTTAAATTCCCAGCAGCATGTATGGTTCTCCCAGCCCCACCAAAAGAGATCCTTGAGCACAAAGCCAGAAGCAAGCTTGCTTGGAGTACTACTGATGTGGCCCTAAAATTTTTATTCTTTTGCTATTAATAGACATTATGCCAATAATATTGCAGCATTATTCATGATTTATTTGGGCTAAAAAGACACAAATGTCAGCTTAAATTTATATATCATAATCATAATGCTTGAAAAATATATTAAATATAAACTCTTGATAAGAATAGAGTCAAAACCTCTTGTAAAGCCATTCCAACTGTTAGGTACTGTACAATACAGTACACACTCAGTCGCAAGTTTTTATAATGTAATCTTTTGCTTATTTGTTTTACTTTTACAAAATAAGTCATACTGTTCATTATTCATTATGTACTTCATTTTTATAGATAAAATACATATTTCTGTAATGCATATAAAATAATATAAAATAACTAACATTTAAATTGGTTAAAAATACATTCAAGTGCAAAACAAATGCCACCTCTAATTATTTATTTAAAATTAAATTTACATTGTACATTATAGATTAACTTATACAAGGAAATAGTCTAGTTTTGTTCAACCTCCATCACTGTAAATGGTCTTCACAGCCTCTCCATGAATGCCCTCTGAGCACAGAGCCAGAACTAAAGCCAAAGCACAGTTGTCTGGTGTGATCCAGAAAGAGACTAACAAGTAGACAAACAAAAATATGAAGATCTTTTATAGATAGAACAATAACTTTATAAAGTATAAAATTTGTGCCAACATATTTTATTTATAAACATATATATATATAAATTTTGTTTCTGTATATAATTCCATATTTCCCAGAATGATAAAACTAAAATAAATTCACTAAAAATCCAAACAAAATGATTTTACTTTAAAAATATAAAAGCATTTCATTTTGATTTTATAAACTTGCATCTATTCATCCTTTTTTCACAGAAATATGTTTCTAAGCATAATATTCAAGACAGAAACTAATCAGCCTTATGGACAGAGACAGCTTGTCACTCTTCCTTTGCATATCTACATTAATTTGGTTTTAATTTGGTGTGCTTCTTCCATTTATCTAGCAACTGACGCTTGCATTTTATTTTATCTTGTGAGAGAACAGAAAATGAGAAAGTTTCAGGTTGAGTCATTAAAAGGTGATGCGCAACTACAGCAAAACTACACCCTGTGTATTGTCTACTACATGTTACATATGCACATTAGTTTTATTGTTTTAATTTGCATACTTTGTCCTTAAATTAGATGCAACATGTTAATCATTTTATTTGAATCTCAAAGCCAAGATTTTTTTGTATGAGGAAGTTACTAAATAAGACATCAAGTTTCTAGCCATCAGAGGATAATTTATTGATACTTGTCAAAAGGAAGTATCAGTCTAACAGAAATCAAGACAAAAGGAATGCCTGATGAATTTTCTTTGAAGTGCCTTTTATAAAAGTCCTTGGTAATACATATTGATGAACTCCAAATTGTCTTGCCTGAAGGGAAAAGAAAGTAGACTGCTTTACACTGTCTTATAAATATTCATCAAAAGAACAAGACTTATGTTTCCAGGCGTGAGGTGAATGATTACGGTTGTATGATTGCCTCGGAATCTGAATAATTAGTAAAACAGCTTTTGACAGTTAGAGAATTTTAAACTTGGTATCTTGCTGTCATTTCATTTGGAGTCAGAGAAAACTCTTTCTATACCAAAGGGGAACAATTTTAGGAGGTGGTGGATTGATATGATCAAATTCTAACTATCAATTGCTTCCATTGTTGACTTAAGTATTGGCTTAGTTTGAACATTAAAACAAAAATAATTGACTTTGCTTTATTTAATTTCTACTTTATTTATTACTTAGTAATTCATTTTTGTCTAATGGAACAGTAACACTCTTACAAAGATTGATTTCTTAGATCTGTGTCTTAATTAAAAAACAATGACAGTAGAGTGATAAAATAATACCAATCAAATTTCTAAAGACTAGCTTTGTTAGAAATATTTAGTGATGTTATTGTACTTTTGCTTAATAGGATTCAATTTTGTCAAATAAATTAATTATGTGTTTATTTTACATAGTTGGCACATATAATTTAAGCAACATTTTAATTAACATAATAGTTGATATTTTAGGGCAAGCATGATTCATGTCAACAAGAAAATAGCATTTCAAACTCTATATTCCTGCTGACCTTTGGTTTGTACACTATCCTCTAAAATTTTATTTAAAATTGTTAAGATAAAAGGCCAGAGAAATAACACAGCAATAGGGCATTTGCCTTACCCGATCCAGGACCAAAGGTGGTTTGAATCACAACATCCCATATGGTCCCATGTGCCTGCGAGGAGCAATTTCTGAGTTCATAGCCAGGAGTAACCCTGGAGCATCAATGGTTGTGACCCCAAAACAAAGCAAGCAAACAAAAAAAAATCCTGTTAGGATAAATTAGTCTATTTTCAAATTATTTTTTCTTTCTGGTATTTAGTATTTATATACAATTAATAAAATATGCTATAGTCTTTAAAGCAAATATTTGATCAGTAGATGTAAATTCTTTTAATTTTAAACTTTATTTATTTATTGGTTGGTTCTTGAGCCACACCCAGAGGCACTCAGGGGCTACTCCTGGATTTTCACTCAGAAATCACCTCTGGCAGACTGGGGGACCATATGGGATGCTGGGGATAGAACCAGATCACTTCTGGGTGAGCTGAATGCAAGGCAAATGCCCTACGATCTCTCTGGCCTGTAAACTCTTTTTAAAGAAGGGTAACTTCAGCTACCATTTAAATAATTCTTTATATAAAATAGTAATAGGCACCCCATTGACCTGGTTATAGGTACATTCTACTTTCTACATCTACAGGTTGATATCTATGTGTGAACCAATGACATGAAATTAAAGTGTATCTCTGAGTAGAATAAAACAGATACAATAGAATTTTTTTTTTCTAAAAGAAGTCAAGTTACATGAATTATCTATAAAATATTTTTGTGTTTTCTGAAAATTTGTAAAAACTATTTTTAAAGAGAATGGTCAGACATATATTAGGTTTATGATTATTATATTGTGCTGAGTTATAATAAATGTGAGTTGTGACAATGATGATGATGATTTTATTGTTAGTCTTACAAAAATAATGGTCTGATTTTTATAAGTAAATTTTGAAAAGAACAGAATCAACTTGAACTTATCTTATTGCACTTAAAAAAATGTTGGATAATTCATCTTATTAAAAATCTTTGAAAAATAATTAAAAAACAACTTTCACAAGGCATATGGCATCAGCAGTCTGGAACACTTAAATTGATCAGACAGAAGAACATTTAGAATAATTCAATAAGGAATATACACAAACCAAGAACAATCTGTGAAGTATCATTATCTCCGAGGAAATCTATTATTTTTCTTTTACTTCTGAGAATTCACCATGAAGCTACTAACTTAGTCTGATATTTTTTTAATCACTTTTCCAATTTTTAGTGAAAAAATATTTCTTTTATTATAAATGATTAATTGTAGGAAAATGAAAAGGCTAAAAAAAAAAGAATTTACAGGAGACATTTAACTTTCTTTTATGTACCACATTAACCTGAAACTTTGTAATAGAAAATACTACACAATATGCAGCCAATGGTGTATAAAATATTTGTTTTGGAAGCTATGCCTGTCACCATTCAGGGGTTCTGCTGACCGTGCACTCAGAAATCACTTTGGCAAGGTTCTAGAGCTATATGGAATGTCAGCAATGGAACAGGGTTCAGCCACGTGCAAGGTAAATGCCCTACCATTTGTGCTATTGTTCTGGACCCAATATAAAATATAGCTAAAATATTTTATGTGTCTAAATGCAGAAAACAACAGAAGAAAAGTTACCCTGGAAAAATAATAGCTAACATTAATATTTGGAAAACAGGAGGAATGCAATATTCACCAGCCCCAAACATGATTGTATTTCTATTAGGTACTTACGTATTTTTTTACTGTTGTTGCTTGTTTTTTATTTATTTATTTTTTAATTTTTATTGTGACTGAAGTTCATTACACAGAATTATTTACGGTGCATAGTGACAATGAGTGAAGGGTATTCCCACCACCAATGTTGTCCTCCCTCCACTCCTGTTCCCAGCATGTCTCCCATATCTCCCTCCTTTGCTCTCCCCCTCTCCCCAACACAGAATACTAGTATAACTGGTCTCCACTTAACAGCGTATTTTTTAAAGGAGACAAAATTTAGAGTTTTCAAATGATGCAAGGAAATTGAATAGTTATTTATATTTACAGAATTTTTTATAGAAGTGACTCAAATGATGTTTTATTCTGTTGTTCATTGCTGAAATTAATGGATTTTAGTTGTTCTCAGTGAAGTTAGACTTAAGGAGAGTTCAGATAGTACCTAAATTTACAATTAAAAAATTTAGTATGGAGTGGATATGCAGCAGTATGACATTTGCCTTGTACGTGGCTGACCTAGGATTGACAACAGTTTGATCTCCTGGCTTCCTATATGGTCCCCCAAGCCAAGAGCACATACCTAGGAGTAACCCCTGAGTGTAACCATGTGTGCACCTTCCCAAAATATAAACAAAAAAATTAAAGATGGTCAATATGTATTCTCTCATAAAATTAACCAATTCTAATATGTTTATACACAACAGCATAAATAATGCTATTCATCATTAGAAAAATGTGTCGTGCCTATTTTAAAAAGTTATTTGCATTCCTTATATTTTTGTGCAAATTTTGCAGTAAGAATAAAATCTTAACTTAAAATGAGCATAGTCTTTTATCAATAAACACTATAGCTACATATATATACAATAAAAATAAGTTACAAGGGAGATATTACAATTAAGTTTTCTGCTTTGCCTAAAGTTGACTTTTTTTTTGTTCAGTCACGAAGTACACCTACTAAGTATAAAGCCAATAGAAAAATCTAAGGATGGCCTGGTGTGGCTCCAATCCCTTCCTCAAAATAAATAAAATATCTTTATAAAATAATGTAATGTTATTTTTGTAGCTCTAGCTACATATTAAGCATCTACCTTTCTAGATTATGTTATTAGCTTATTTTCCATTGTGCAAACCCATATCCAAATATTAAGACTAATATTTAAAATTGTATTTGGAAATAAGGCAATCCTACAGAAGCAATGAGTATAGAATCAGGTCAATATGGTTGGCATTATTTTAAGATTATACTTGAACAAAGATGTGCAGCACAGAATAACAAGTGAAGAAAGAGAGATAAATTGCGATCTCATAAGAAAACCTTCAAGGATGTCACACTCATATTGGGCTTCCTGCCTACAAGGTATATTAATTTTTAAGATAGATCACTATGTATATTATTTCAGTACTTTAAATGTAATAAGGAAATTATGAGTAAAGTTTTTTCTTCTTTTTCTCTTATATTTCTGGCAAAACCCCCAGATCCTCACTAGTGTAAGTCGTCAACATTTTAAAAATAGAAACCTCTAGATATTTTTGGTTATAGCACTCTATATTCTCTTTATTTTGACATAATTTTACATTATTACTATAATTAAAATACATAGAACAGTATTTAAATGCCAGACTAGAGTATTGCAAATCACTAAATATTTATGAACTATTTCCCATAGGAATTTGGTAGATATTAAATACTGACTTTGTTTATATAAAATCCTGTTCAGAAATAATTGTATATTTTTTAATTATGACAACTGTCATTTCTTAATTCAAATTAAACCAAATATTTTAAATATCTTAAAATATTTAAATATGTTTTAAATATCTTTATTTAAACTCCTGGATTACAAATATGATTGTAGTTGGGTTTCAATCATATAAAGAACACCCCCCTTCACCAGTGTAATATTCCCATCACCAATGTCCCAAATCTCCCTCCTCCCCACCTCCACCCCCCGCCTGTTCTCAAGACAGGCTTTCTACTTTCCTCATTTATTCACATTGTTATGAGAATTGTCACTGTAGTTATTTCTCTAACTGCACTGACCACTTTTTGTGGTGAGCTTCATATCGTGAGTTGGACCTTCCAGCCCTCATCTCTTTTGTCTCTGAGAATTATTGCAAAGATATCTTTTGTTTTTCTTAAAACCCATAGATGAGTGAGATTATTCTGCATCTACCTCTCTCCCTCAATCTTATTACACTCAGCATAATAGGCTTCATGTACATCCATATATAGAAAAATTTTATGACTTAATATCTCCTGACAGCTGCATAATATTCCATTGTGTATATGTACCATAGTTTCTTTAGCCATTCATCTGTTGAAGGGGCATCTCGGCTGTTTCCAGAGTCTGGCTATTGGAAATAGCACTGCAATGAATAAAGGTGTGAGTAAGGGATTTTTGTATTGTATTTTTTTCTTCCTAGGGTATATTCCTAGGAGTGGTATAGCTGGATTATATGGGAGTTCAATTTCCAGATTTTGGAGGAATCTCTATATTACTTTCCATAAAGGTTGGCCTAGACAGCATTCCCACCAGCAGTGAATATGAGTTCCTTTCTATCCACATCCCGGCTAGCACTGCTTGTTCACATTCTTTGTGATGTACGCTAATCTCTATGGCTTGCAATGGAAAGCAAACATCTTGATTCTAATAGTTTCGTTAACAATAACCACATGAGAGATATTTGGATAAAAATAATTAGGACATTATTTTTTACTTGGGTACATTCTAATTACCTAGTTAGTTAAGACTTATATTCTGGAAATTCTTGCCCCAGGAGCATCTATTAGAATATTAGACATAAAATCATTCTTTTGGACTAACATAATACATGAAATTAAGGACATTCTTAATAATTTATTTTGCTTCAGCACTTTAGTATTTGATGTATATGCTCAATGTGTGAAAGAAAAAGGAAGTATTCACAGTATTGATTTTAAGAAGTTACCTACTAAAACAGAATCAACAGAATGTGCCAGTTTTTCTAACAAAAGTAAATTAAAATCCACAGTATATTAAGTCAGAGATTTTGCCCTGGAAATGTCAATAACAGAAATATAATAGTTAGAGTGTAGGACATAAAAATGGCAGTCAAATTGTATTCAGAATGGGCATTTATCAAAAGTTTGAACTACTTTGTACGTCGTGAAATTTTGTGTTTTAGAGACTAATTCAAATTAATCTTAACTTCTAGATTTAACACACCTGCCAAAATATTTATATGCACATTAAGATTTAAATTAAACAATTTTATTTGTAAAGGAAATATGTGGAATCTTTTAATTATAAATATATATTTTCAAGAGACAGATAAAATATTTAGAGAAAATATGGATTTTCTTAACATCTATGTGCTTACTATAATTAACAATTGGTTATTCATTATTAAAACAATTATTTAGCACCTATTTTCTTTTCACCTCATGCATAATATCAGTGCTTTACATAAGTATAAATAATGTAGTCTAAATTGTTTCTAAAAATACACATATTATACCTACCCCATGATAGATTGTTTCTAAAAATAATATAAAATATATATTTGTATGTATATAGACAACATAACTAGAAAACACACACATATATTCAACTAGCACTGTTTCCAAAAAATTTAAATCAGTAAGCCTGACAAATAGTGTAGCGGGTAAGGAGCTTACTTTGTACATATTGGATCTGGATTGATTTCTGGCACCCCATATGATCACCCTATCCTCCAGAAGTGATCCCTAATTACAGAGTGAGAAGTAATCCCTCAGCACAACCAGGTCTGACCAAAGAGCAAAGAAACAAAGAGAAAAGCAGAGAAGCAAAAATATAACTAATTCTAAAGCTTTATTATTATATAAAAATGTAAGAAAAGCATGCTCTCTTATGAGGAAATAAGTATCTACTTATTTTTACTTAGAAGCAGATCATAGGAAAATATAAATCAATGAAAATAATAGAAAATAATATTCTTCTGGAACAATTCAGAGAACTGTCAATTTCTTCTGTGTTTTCTTCTTGTATTTCTTCAAGAATATTTTAGCCTGGCCACCTCAGCTACCTGACTTTGGCAACCTGCCTTACTCCTTTCTCTTACCCTATTATTAAAACAGTCTCTCCTCCTTGTTCTCTACTTGCTCTAAAATCTATATTTATAGATTACACTTTTGCCCCTTCAGTTTGCCTTGTTTTAAGCAGTCATGAAAATAAAATTTTAGAGCTAAAAGATGCTGCAGAATTTTAGAAGCATATTACATCAAGCGCTATTTCAACATGAAAACTACCTACATTGCAAACACAAGGTATAAGTAAAGCTTTAGTAAATTCTAATGTCTAAATAAAAATATAATATAAATGTTATTCTTAAAATTATTATTGACTGGGGCCTAAGCAGTGGCAGTGAGGGCAATCACTTACCTTGCACAGGGTCATTATTTCTCTTAAATGATAATTTATAGGTTTTTTTTGTTGTTGTTGTTTTTTGGGCCACACCCAGTGAGGCTCAGGGGTTACTCCTGGCTATGCGCTCAGAAGTCACTCCTGGCTTGAGGGACCATATGGGAACCAGGGGATCGAACCGTGGTCCGTCCTAGGCTAGCGCAGGCAAGGCAGCAGGCACATTAACTTCAGCGCCACCGCCCGGCTCCCGATAATTTATAGGTTTTTATAATATTAATGTATATACTGTATAAGATAGACCCCATTCTGGAGCACAAAACATACATCCCTAAAATTAGAGGATAGGAATTTTATTAACTATCTTTATAGATCATCATGAACTAAAATTAGAAATGAATTATAAACAGACACAGCTAAACTTTAAAACCTTGAAATCATATAAGTTACTAATTAACAGTGCATTAGAGAGAAAATAAAAGAAGAAATTAAAAGATTTAACAGAAATTGTGGGACACAGCAAAAGTGGTATTAAGAGGAAAATGTATAGCTTTGCAAGTTTTCATCAGGAAGGTAGAAAGAGCCTATATAAATAATGCCACAGCTTAAAAATTTGAAAATGATAAAATGAGTGAAAAATAGGCAGACAAAATGAAGTAGCAGAGCTCAAAGCAGAAATCAATGAACTGGAGACCCAGAAAATAATCCAAAATAATCCAAATAATTGAAAGCAAGATTTGATTCTTTTAAAAAATAAATAAGATTGATAATACACTAGCAAGACCCACAAAGGATGAAAGAAATAAACTTATTAAACCAAATTAGAAATGAAAGGTTGAAGTTATTAATATACTTCAGAAATTCAAAAGGAAATCAGTGATTACTTCGAGAAACATTATCCCACAAAAACAAGAAAACCTGGATTAAGTGGATACATTCATTGACTTTAAAAAATATTAATAATTTGTATTTTGATCAAAGTGGATTACAAATCATTCACAGTAGTGTTTCAGACACATAGTGACATTGAATCAGGGGCATTCCACCACCAATGTTGTCCTCCCTCCACCCCTGTTCCCAGCATGCATCCTATATCACCCCTCCATTGCTCCCTCCCCTGGGGCTGCTAGTATAAGGGGTCCTTTCTGTGTCTAATGTGTTGTAGATTGGGTATCAAATCTGTTATAATTGGCTTGGATTTGGTGTTCAAGTGTGATCATTTTTTTATTTCTACTCAATGTTTATACGATTGTTTGGTCTTGGTGCCCTCCATTAATTTCTTTTTTGTTGTTGTTAATTTTTTTTTATTTTTGGGCCACACCCTGTGATGCTCACGGGTTTGTCCTGGCTATGTATTTAGAAATCGCTCCTGGCTTGGGGGACCATGTGGGACACCGAGGAATAGAACTGCAGACCATCCTAGGCTACTGCTT
>PVKC010056962.1:0-10916 GCA_004027635.1 Crocidura indochinensis | reverse complement strand
CATTATCCAGATCAGAGCAGAAGTCTTCCATACAACACAAAAACATCAAGGAGAGAGCAAATGAACTTGAAAGGAGTCTATAGATAATCCCATGATGATATATTCCAAGGGGGAAGAAACCCTGTATCTCTTAGGCCAAGGAGATTCCCTTTTCGAATGACCCCAATTTTTAATGTGCCTATGCAGAAGGAGAAAAAAGGGGCGGGGGAGGACGGAGAGATAGCATGGAGGTAAGCCATTTGCCTTTCACGCAGAAGGTTATCGGTTGGAACACCAATGTTCCACTTGGTCCCCTGGCATGCCAGGAGCAATATCTGAGCATGGAGCCAGGAGTAACCCCCTAAATACTACCGGGTGGGACCCAAAAACCACAAAAGAGAGAGAGACAAGAAGCTCAAAAAAATTCTTTTTCAATTTATCTATCTTATTACTATTTTATTTTTCTCTTATCTAGTTTTTGTCGACCTTCTTATTTTGGCGTAGATATATAAGTAGTAGTCCACTATGTTACTTATATATGTACTTTTTCTTTCTTCTTTTCTCTGTGATTTTTTGCGCCCTGTCATGTTTCTTATCTCAAGATCATGGCAATTATGTGGTACATGGATTATTTCTAAAATAAATTGTCCACATACTATAACTTGGAAGGTAATTTAAGTTTACTCCTTTTGATCATATTCATTCTAATCTTCCAGATGCATCCTTATTAACTCACTAATTTTATATATATCTTATGTAAACTTCTATGAGTGTCAATCTTTCATCTGTGGTTATAAAAATATTTGGAAACTACCAGAGCAGATATGAATTAATTTCTAGTATTTATCTTTCTATATTTCAGACTCTTGAAACTAGTGTTAATCTTCATATATGTTTTATGCATAAAATAAAATTTTATTTATTCGAGTATTTTAATAGTTAATTAATTTATTAGAGTATCTTAAGAGTATCTTGGATAAATGGATAAAAGATAGTATCTCCTTTTTTCAGTGTGGGGTACAGGGGCCTATTTCGCAGTGTCCCATGGTTCCATTCAGTGGTGCTGGTGGTCTCTGGTGACTGGAATTAAACTGGGCCTGACAGCAAAGCAGCTACTTTAACACCTAAACTTTCTCTCCAGAAAATATGATGTTATGCAAAATTTTGACAGAAAATTTTCAGACCTCTAAAGGATTTTCAGTAAAGAAGATATTTTACCAAACATGCTTTTATATTTTCCACTCCCCTTAAAGATATCTTCATGGAGAACTAAGACTTCTAAATCCTCTAACAAAAATGACAACTTATCTTTTGTTCTATTTTTATGCAGTTTAATTGTTTGAGGATATAAAAATGCATAAAATACTAAACTCATCTTTTCTAGCTTCTACCTCTTTATGTATCAAATTGATCTCTCAGAATTATTCAAAAAGCTGATGTAGATTTATCTGACCATTTCTCAAAATCAAAAGACAAGCTATCATCAAAATACATCTTAATATTGAGATTTCCCCTTGGTGGACTTAAAATGACTAGTGATCTGAAACATTTTCAGAGTGGATCATGCAAAGTATACTTCTTAAAGGGAATATCCTTTAGAATTATTTTATTTTTGTTATTACTTCTATATTTTGCATTTGCAATATATTTTAAGTAGACCTCAATTTTGTTGTGTTCTTTTTTTGTCATCTGCTTCCCTGTTCTTGGGCTGTGGGCTGAAGCTCACCACCTATTTCCTGCTTGAAAATTACTGTTCTGTTTGTGTACCAGTACGGTGATAAAATAAGTTGGTTCCCCTTACCCAGAGCTGCTAATTCCCTATTGGATTGAGTCAGTATTTCTTCTTTCTTTCTTTTGTAAAGCCTGGCTTTCTACATGTTGAGATCTAATGTATGTATTTTAATATATATATATATATCATATATGTATATTTTAAATTCTCACTTTAACTTACTTGAAAAGAGTTCAATGTATCTATCAATCTGCAATATTTTAGGCTATTACTGAACACTAATGAACTTTTAAAAAATTGATTTGAATATTCAACATGACAAAGCATTGGTTACTATGTCCCCTTTGGGTAACATTACACTTCTGAAGGAAATTTATTCTGAATGACCCTCCAACTACAATTAGGCAGTCTGTGTCATAATTTCCCATTTAATTGATAATACTATACAAAGGGAAAGGATGTAAAGCTTTGCTAAAGTAGAAAGGAGCTCTGGTGTTTTGCTTTCATCTACCTATCCTGTCATTTCTTTATAGAAAATTAATTTTATAATTCATAAAATGCTGATGCCAGCTTCTGGCTTCATCACCAATTAGGTGATACCCTCATTATAGTCGTCCTATGTTAAAAATAAATCTTATATTATAGTTCAGAAAGAGGGTTCCTAGGGGTATGATGCTTTATTGAAAAATTTTGGGCATTTTTCCATAACCAAATGGAATGTGTAGCAAAGTTTCTAAAGTCTTAAATTTGATTGATAAATCCTTTTTCTGTTTGTGATGGAATGAAACCCTATAGAGGGCTACAAATTGTGCCATAATTTTGTTTTCTGCTTTTTAGCAATCATTCTCAAATCTGTCAGAGTTTGAGTTGTAAGTTGAAGTTTATTTTGTAACTACTATGTTCCAGTAATTCTTTTTTTATTTTTATTTTTTGTTACAGTAATTATTATCTCTGTAATATTATATATGTCTTGAATATGTATCATGCAATTAGGATAATTTGGGCCTTTTCCAATAAATTTATAAAACATAGTTACACTATTAGAAAATAACATTAATATGCTGATTATAATGTGTTGTCAGAATGGTCAAGATAATACAAGATATTAACTAAAATTTATTTTTTTAATTTTGAAGATTAAAGCTTGGTTTATTTTATTATTTATTTTATTGTTATCTATTTTATTTTATTTTATTTTATTGGTCACACCTTACTGTGCCCAGAGCTTACCTCTAGCTATGACTCAAGGACTACTCCTGGTGTTAACAGGGATTAAACTCAGGCCAGCCACATACAATGCAATGTAATACTTAACATAGCGTACTATTTCTCTTGAACTCACTGAAGTTTAATTTGGTCTGCTACTGTAATAAATTGTTCATGTCTTGCTAATATGGTTTGATTTTCATAAAGAGTGACTATAAATAAGGTCATTGAAATGAAGGGTTTGTGTATACATCTACTACATGCCTCCAGAGCTATCTACTTCAGGTTTAATATGCCTTCACTGAGGTAGTCTCATCCCTTTTAAGGTTATTGCATAGAACATATCATAGAAATACATCAAATTGTATGACATTATGGGATCTTTAGACATCCCTATAATATTGCTTTCCAGAAGGAAGTTATCAGTTCTCCTTGGAGAATGTGACATTTTAGTTAGGTTTACTTTTCATCTAACTGAATCCCAGTATATCTTCTAAACTTTATATAACATAATCTAATCTTCTAATCAGCTCCTTAGAATAAAATTACAATTTTTTCTTAAGCTTTTTTCCTAGAAGGCCCAATACTAATTTGATTAGTCATGTTGGCCTGCTTTGCAACATCTATTTAATATTTCTTTTGCTCCTCTGTTTTAATTTTTTGATTAATTGGTTTTTAATTTCCATTTTATTTTAGCTAATTTATTAGTAGATCATGCTCTATTTCAAGTTTTGATACTATTTGTAATTGTAAAGTTTATTTTCTTAACATTTGAAATTTTTATTTATTTATTCATTTTTGGTTTTGGGCCACATCCAGTGGTGCTCTGGGGTTATTCCTGGCTGTCTGCTCAGAAATAGCTCCTGGAAGGCACGGGACCATATGGGACACCGGGATTTGAACCAACCACCTTTGGACCTGCATCAGTTGCTTGCAAGACAAACGCCACTGTGCTATCTCTCCGGGCCTGAAATTTTTATTTTTAATTAATTTTTAATTAAATCACGTGGTTTATCAAGTTATTCATAGTTGAACTTTAGACATACAGTGGTTCTAGGAACAATACCACCTGTACTGTCAACTTCCTTCCAGCAGTGTTCTATGTTCCTTCCCATTTCTCCCCCTATATTTGCCATACTCCCAAGCCTGCCATATTTACAGGAACCTTTTGAACTTTTGTTGTTAGAGTTGTTAAATGGTCTCATGATTTCAGTGCTATTGAATATATGGTTTGAATATTTAGGTTTATCATTTCTTAACACCATTAATGTACCTGTGTTCTCTTGATATCTAGCCTCCATTTTTTCCTCATGTTTCTTTACCTTTCTTCCATTTATTCTTTCCTTCTTCTCCATGTACAGTGGTCCAAAGGGAATGTTTATATCCCTGTTTTATACCATTTATCTTTTTCCTCCAAATTTTATAAATACCATGTGTAAGTGATATAATCCTGTGTTTAACCTTCTTCTGGCTTATTTCATTTATCATAATACCTTCCAGTTCCATACATGTTATAGAAAAGTCATCATTCTTTACAATCGTGTAGTATTCCATATTGCATATATAACACATCTTCAATATTCACTCATGTCATTTGACAGCTAGTTTTATATGACCACTATTTTAAAAGTGATAGATTCTTTATATCTGGTTTATTTTTTTGTAGACAAGACTGCAACTGATTTTTGTTTATTGACTATGTAGCCATCCACTTTGCTGTATTGGTTCATAGTCTCTAGAAGCTTTTTTGTAAACTTTTAGGGTCATCATTGTATATCATCATCTCATTTGCAACTAGAAATCATTTTACTTTACCCTTTCCAGCTTGTATCCCTTTTATTTCTTTTTCTTATCTAATAACTATTACTAGTACCTATAATACAATGTTGAATTAGAATGGATGCAGTGGTCACTGTTGCTTTGTGATTGATCTCAGTGGGAATTCCTTTAGCTTTTTAAATT
This sequence comes from Crocidura indochinensis, assembly GCA_004027635.1. Classification (NCBI taxonomy): domain Eukaryota; kingdom Metazoa; phylum Chordata; class Mammalia; order Eulipotyphla; family Soricidae; genus Crocidura; species Crocidura indochinensis. The sequence goes on along the minus strand of PVKC010056962.1, from coordinate 6,037 downwards.
CAGAATCATATAAACTATAGGTATTTTAAATAGATACTAATTGCTCTCTTGAGGGAGGTTTCATTCATTCCCTATTTTACTGTTTTTTTTTTATCATGAATGGGTGTTGATCTATCAAACCTTTCTCCTTATTGAGATGATCATGTGATCATCGTGTGGTTTTATATTTTATTTTACTGATATGATTTATTATGCTATCAAAGTTAGTACTTCTTTGTTCCCTTAATAAGCAGTGCCATACCAATTTCTAGATTCACATCTTGAATTAAATACGACTTGATCTGATATTAATATGGCTGCCCCAACATTTTGTTTGCTTTACATTGGCTTGTATAATTATTTTCATTCTTCTGCTCTAAGCCTGTGTCTATCCTGTGATTTTAGATGTATTACCTGTTATCAGCAAATGGATGGTTTTTTGGGCCACACCCGTTTGATGCTCAGGGGTTATTCCTGGCTAAGTGCTCAGAAATTGCCCCTGGCTTGGGGGGACCATATTGGACGCTGGAGGATGGTGATCCATCCTACCACTCTGTAACTTTTGATGGGGGAATGTAATCCATTGACATTCAGGGATATTGTTGATATAAAGGGCCATATTGCTGCTTTTCTGCGTAGGGTTTTTGCTTCTACACTCAGATATTTGGTTTATATAAATCCTCCTCCCCCCTATTGTTTAGTTTTCGGTCCACACCCAGCAGCACTCAGGGATTAATCTGTTTGGTTTTTTTGGTTCGTTTGTCTGTTTTTTTCCATTTTTATTACTATGTGTTTCAGTGTGATTCTGTTTGAGTATATTTTATTAGTACCCTTTAGACCTCTTGAATTTGTGAAAGTGCTTCCAAAAGAGACTACAGAAGCTTTCAGCCTTTATCTCACTGACGACTCATTATTCCTCCTTCCCTTTTTCATTTTTCCCTTAATTTTGATTTTTTTTGTGGGTCACACCCGGCAGTGCTCAGGGATTATTCCTGGCTCCATGCTCAGAAATTGCTCCTGGCAGGCACGGGGGACCATATGGGGCACCGGGATTCGAACCAACGACCTTTTGCATGAAAGGTAAACGCCTTACCTCCATGCTATCTCCCAGGCCCCTTAATTTTGATTTTTGAGCCACACCCAGTAACACTCAGGGGTTACTCTTGGCTATGCTCTCAGAAATAGCTTCTGGCTTGGGGACAATCTGGGATGCCAGGAGATTACAGATTCTATAATTCAGATTATTCTTATTGTCTTTGTTCATTAAGTACCTTCCATATTCACCTATCCTATTTTTTCTTTTTTTTTTTTTGACTTACTAATGCTGTCTTGTATTTTGTCTTCAATTTAGTCTATATCATTTTCCTTCTGTAAGATTCTGCTACTATAGCTTGCTAGTGTGGTTTTAGTTCCTTTGATTCAATTTGTATGGACCTCTCTCATCCATTGAAGAAGTTTTGCTCTAAGTTGTTTGAATTTCTCTTTAATTGATTGTTTGATTTTGCTTGAAAATACTCCCTTTATTTTTGTTGCCAGTGCAGTTAATGTTAAACTTAGGTCTCATAACCCAGAACCAAGTGTTTGGATAGCTTTTTTTTTTTTTCTCTAGATTTCTCTATCTGTAACTGTAGCTGAGTTCCTTAGTTTTTTTCTATTATATCTCTTGCTTTGTGAGGGTTAAGGGTGGAGGTTTGATTCTCAGTTGCTTGTGAACTGATTTGTAGAATTATTTCTTTCACAGAACTAGGAATAATACATGTGCTATTCAGTTTCCTTACTATTTGAGTGTTTGAGTGCTATTTGAGTGTTCCCAGAAAATCATCAACTAGCTAATATGTTGGGTTAACTGAGATTTAAGACTATATATATTCACCCTTGGGTACAGGAAACTACCTGAGACCCACGCAGAAATGGGCTAGGCCTTGGGAACGGATATTATGTTTACTTTACCTGCAAGACTCTGCCCATTTCCTGGGAGGGGTCTTGGAAGGGTATATAGGTCTGTGGTCTTTGGCTTTCTGCCCTTTTGGCCTTTTGGCCTTTTGGTCCTTTTTCCCTTTTGGATCCTTGCCAACATGTAGGTAAGAGGTGACATGGATGAAAGAAGATGCAGGGCTAGCTTAAATGGTAGCAGCCACATCTGATGGCTAGGGCTTAATAAAGATGTTATCTCTCATGAAGCCTGCCTGTGAGTGAGATTTCTACCTGCCGCTCTCATGAACCTCCAGACGCCAGACGCGCAGATTAATGGGGGTTGAAACCACGTGGCCTGGGATAGCGGACAAAGGCCTTCATCTCCATCCAGCTTCATCTTTATTTAAGTCAACAAGACTATACTGTCTGAAAAATGAGAGTCTCATATTTAACCTGCTCCAATAAGAAAACTGTATGTATTAACGATTTCTTTCCCTTAGAGACTTTGTATTTGTTGGAAAATAGATGAACTCAGAAATGAGCCAATCTCTGACCTAGCAGTGGGATTCAATGACACATGACAGAACATGGGTATCCTTAGGCTTGCTGAAGCATGGAGGGTTTCAGTATAGGGAATGGCTGTTTCAAGCTTAATTTTATTTTTGATAATAAAGAAGCCTAATGTTGAACCAAGATAATAATATAGCAGGTTGGAGATATCCCTTGCACACAGATTTAACCCAACATTGTATATGCTACAGTAATCCACTTCTACAAAACTAGTATGCTCAAAGACCCTGAATCTTGTATTTATTATCTACTATCTGTCTTTTCTAAATTTCCCTTACTTCTTTCCTTTATTGACATAATATAGGGTCAACAGTTTGTCCTATTTGACACTTTGAATTAACTTTACATATTACTTTATGTAGTAAAGATTATTAAAAAATCATGTAGTATTGACTACCTTCTTGAATTACTTCACTTAAACTGACATTCTCAATTTCTATACAAGTTGCAACAAATTGCATGATTTTATCATTCCTTGAGACTACATAATATTCTATTATGTATATAGATTGCACCTTTATGCATTCATCTCTTGATGGTCATTTAGGATGATTCCATATCTAGTTATTGTGCTAAGTGTTGCAATTAAAATTGTGTGCATATTTCCTTTTGAATGAATGTTTTTGTGTCTTGGGGTTTGATACTTAAGAACTAAATTCTAGGTTCTATGAAATCTTCATTCCTACTTTTCTGAGAAAGCTTCATACTGTTTTCAATAGGGATTGAACCACACAGCATTCCCATCAGCAAAGTTTCCTTTTTTACTATATCTGTTCCAACACAACTTGTTACAGTATTTTTTGATATGTGCAATATTCAGTGGTATGAAACTATATCTCATTGTTGTATTGTTTGTATTTTTCTGAAACTCCAAATCCAAGTGATGATGAAACTTTGTCATATTCTTAATGCACTTTAGTATATCTCCTTCAGGTAAGTTTATACTCATGTCTTTTGTTTGATAAAATAATGATCAATATTATATTAGTCTTAAAAGGAATGTATAAAAATCAGTTGGGATATGGTTTTGAAATAGTGTATGCTTAAAAGTTAACTACTAATAACTATAATATTTTCAGATAAATAGAAACATTAAAATTAAATATTCCAGAACAGTAATATGCTAGTTTGATCCTGTCATTACAATATATTCCAAATTCAATAGAGTATGGACCTGGTAAATTCAAGTTCTGTAACCCTAAATGGTACCCATGTATGGGACCCAATACTAAAATTCCATTCCAGGCAACTAATGATCAGAATGATTCTCAGGCCTGGAGTACAGTGAAATTCCTCTCCATTAAATAATTTCAGCTTAACATAATGCAATAATTTTATAATATTATCTAGCAAAACAAATTATTAAGATATCCCATAATTTTTTTCTATCGTTTTTATTTTATATATTTTATCATATTTTTCAATATCTTTAAGCACCATCATAATAAACAAGCTTGTAGTTGGGTTTCAGTTATAAACACCCCTCCTCCCCCAGTACAACATTCCCACAACTAATGCCCCCCACTTCCTCCCTCTTTACCCCCTGCCTGTATTCAAGACAGGTATTCTATTTCTCTTACTATCATTGTCATAATAATTGTTAATGTAGTTATTTCTCTAACTTAACTCAATACTCTTTGTGGTAAGATTCATCATTTGATAATAAAATTTTGAGACCAATTCTGAAGGTTATTTATTTTATTAGTGTAAAGAAACTCATTTTTGTGCTTCTGAATATTTATCTGATTTTAATATTTAATACCATTAAATATATTTTATGTTTTTATTCAGCTAGTATGTATAGTAAGGAAAAAGTTGAAAATCTTTTGTATATGATAAACTATATCAGTAGAATGGTTGCCTATTGGTAAAGGGAGAAATCCCCAATTAATTTTGCTGTATAATGATTAGTAAGATGAATTTTGAATAATATCAATCATATATTAGGGAATTTGGGGGAGGTTTTGAAACACTTAATTTTCAAAGGTTTCTGTTAACATAATCCTGAGAGTACAGAAGAGTAAACTTTCAGATCAACTATTTTGAATAAATAAATTTCCTGAGGTAGCATCATTAAGAGGCTTTAAGTAGCTGACTCAAAGGGTCTGGTTGTAGTATTATCTCATTGCTAAAAGTGAAATAAGCTTCTGGTTTCTCAGACAGTTTACATAGGAATTTTTTATTTCAGTCACTTTTAGCTCCCCTACTCTTTCCTTTTCCTGAGAAAATATGCCAGTAGGTAAATCTAAACTTCAAAATCTAAACTTGCCAAAAACACTTCAGTAGATTATAATATGAAAAGAAGTATATTGTCATCCTTAATGGAAAATTATCTGTGCTTCGTTGTATTATTGCACTTTCCTAAATGTGGCTAAAACACATTTTTAAATTCCATTCTGTGGACGTCATGTATCTTATTTTCACAAGGGCATATAAAATAATGTGCTACCCCATTACCAAGCAAATTTGTTAAGAAAATTGTGTTCAGTTTAGCAACTATTGGATTTCCTCTCAGTCATGAGAATACTTTATTCCAAATAGGACCAACTTATTTTGACAGACCCTAGAACAAAGACTTGTTAAGCATACCTGAACCATCCACCTGTGTAGAGTCAAACTCTAATTCATTGATTACTTACCTGTAATAGATATAGGAAATAGACATAAGAGATAATTCAGTTGTTGTGAGTCATTGGAGGTAGCAAAAAATTGGGGGAAGACATATTATTTGTTACATAGCCTGACTAGCAACGCTGACTAATAGAAAAATTTGTATACAGAAGTTTTGGCTCCCATGACAATATGAGACAAAACAGAGTAAATCTTTTGGAACTATGGAGAGAAGAGGATATTTTTCTTTTATATTTCTTGCTTATTTTGTTTGCCTGTTTTAAGATATAAGGAATGAGAAAGTTGGATAAGAAAGAATTATTTTGAGAAATGCTAGTCTGAAATAGCCTTTTAAGGAGTGCATGTCCATATTGTTTCTCTTTGGAATACTTGAACAGGCAATGAAACCTAGCCTTGAAAAATCATTTCCAAAAGATAAAGAATACAAGCATTTATTTTGCAAATGACAAGAATAAAGTTATGTTTATTGAATATATGTCATCATCTATTCTCCCTTTTGAGCTTACTGAATATTAAAGCATATAAAGGACATCATTTAAGGAGCGAGAGCAATAATATACAAAGTAAGACATTTACCTCGCATGTGACTTTCTTGGATTAATTCTCTGGCACCCCATATAGTCCCCTGAGACAGTCAGGAGAAATTCCTGAATGTAAAACCAAGAGTAAACCTAAGCATGTCTCCAAAACTATAAAAAATACATAATTTAAAACAAAATATGCATTTGTTTTATACATGAACTTAAATAACCACATTAAAATCATATTAATTATAAAATAATTCCCTCCCTCCCTCCCTTCCTTCCTCCCTCCCTTCCTTCCTCCCTCCTTCCCTTCCTTCCTCCCTCCCTCCCTCCCTCCCTCCCTCCCTCCCTCCCTCCCTTTTTATTATAAATGGAGTTTACAATTCATTCTCTGCATGTCATGCACACTAATTGCTTAT
>PVKC010056664.1:0-11218 GCA_004027635.1 Crocidura indochinensis | reverse complement strand
TGGGCAGCAAGTTGAGTGTATTTATTCATAAAGTTGAATTTGATTTTGAGTTTTCTTATCTTTATGATCGTCTTTAAGGACATCATTAATTGGATTAATATTGTTTTGTTGTTTAAGAGTAACAAAAAGATCTTAGTGAGCATACTTTATCTTAGCCTTAAATATTTTGCACATCCATGCTATAAAATATATTTCATACCATGTCATATCCCTTCCTAAAAAAGACTATTGCAGTTTAGTCTTAAAGTAAATGTTTATATATATATATATATATATATATATATATATATATATTGTTTTAGACAACCTCATTCTTTCTCTGACTGCCTGTTGTTGTTTTTTGTTTTGTTTTGTTTTGTTTTTGGCTTCTTTGGAAGCCTCTCACAGTGCTTAAAGATCAAGTAAAGTAGGATCAAATATCATGCAAATGTGCCCAAGATTCCTGAACATTACTTAGGAGATCATCACTCCAAAATGATTAATATTTTATATTTTATTGAAATTGTAATTTAATATACAAATTGCACTTTGCATATCTGAAGCCCTACATTTGATTCCTGGGATTCTATCACCCTTTAAACATATAATTTTATTAACCAAAGATCTATTTTTTTATATTTTAGAAATTTTCTCTACTTAAAGATTAACATCTATACATATTTATATTTGAATATAAAAACAGGCTATAAATAATGTAATTAAAGTTAAATCATGAAAGGAATCTTAAACTGATAAATTATTCAATCTATAAATGTCTCTTATAAAATTCTACAAAATAATCATTTGGTTTTGCTTAAAGTTTTGTAATTAATTTTAGATACATTTTTAGATTTACTGGAATTTTTCTAGTATTTTTCCATAACAATATTTTTACATCAATGTTTCCATTTTATGTATTACAATTGTATCATACATTTGTTAATATTAAGGCACACTTATGATACATTTATATAAATGTTATTGTTTTATTTGTTTATTTTACTTTTTTGGTTTTTGGGTCACACCCGGCAGCGCTCAAGGGTTACTCCTGGCTCTATGCTCAGAAATCGCTTCTGGCAGGCTCGGGGGACCATATGGGATGCTGGGATTCGAACCACCATCCTTCTGCATGCAAGGCAAATGCCTTACCTCCATGCTATTTCTCTGGCCCCAATTTTATTGTTTTAGAGATTTCTTTAGCATTACTTAATGCTTACTTTTGGTTCCAAGACCCTCAATTTATTTTCACTTTACTGAATTAACTGATATGGTATTCAAAACAATGTAAATATTTTAAAACTTTAAGGATAAAATCCATACCACTATTGTACTAATATCATTTTACGATGGTTCACTATATGTATGCTTTCATTACCCGCTATTCAGGCCTGCCACCAGGAACCTCAATTCCATAGTCATAATCTAAGTTTTCTTATAATTTGTCATTAATCACATTACTTTTTCTTATATGCCATATATGAGTAATACCATCCTATATTTAACTTTCCCTTTTGACATTTCATTTAGCATGACCCCCTTTATGCATATACAAGATCTCATTTTGAATATCATATTATATTTACTCATAATGTTTTCTTTTCTTCTTTTAACTATGATAGCCACATAGAATGACATTTTCTAATACATCATCAGCAAGGCTCATACTATCAATAAAACTTAAAATTTTGAGCGTGAATTTGATTATTTATGATTTTATATGTTTTCTTTTCTGCTACTGTGGTCACTTCTGACATGAGTGCTACATTTTAATAAAGTATTCATATAACTTTAAGTTTGTTTATTGTACCATGTTAATGCATTTTAGCTACGTTAGAGATAAACACACCCAAATTTACTAGTTTAGGGACCAGAGAGTTAGTCCATCATATATGGTGCTTGCCTTGCATATGGTTGACCTGGGTTTAATCCCCAGTACTCCATATGGTCCATGCCTGGAGTAATCCTTTGCACAGAGGCAGAAATAAATGCTAAGTATTGCCAGTTTGGAGCACTTGCCACTTCACATACCTTAACCTAACCCCTGTTGCAAATAAGTCCCATGGGTCCTGAACACTTATATGGGGGTTTCTGGATAGTAGTTACATGCTTCATGTTTTCAAATCCTAGAATACCTTCATCTCTATTGTGTGATTGCAGGTCTATTAACCTCTGTGATGAATTGGTTTTAGTAAGCAGCTAGCTGGCACCTTCAATATTACTCTCTTTAGAGATGGATAAGTGTATAGGCATCTTGGACCTCTTGTAAGCTGAAAAGGCTTTGGAAGGTGTTGTCTGATTGCTAGCAGTAGGGTACTGAATGGAGCTAAATCTGTTTACTTATGCTAATGTCCTCAGCCATTGATTCAATCCATGACTTGGAATGGGAAGATTTCAAGTCAGTACTGACATACTCAGTCAGACTCCAAATAACAATAGATAATGTCTAATGCGTGCTCCAACTTGTTTTCAATTTCATTACTTTCCTGTTCATCAAATGTAAAGACAGTTGGCTATATGGAAAAACTGGATGCTCAGCATGCCTTAGCCCACTATTTTTGAATGTTATTGCTGTAATCAGTACCTGGACCATTGATTTCCACACTATCCTGCTGTCATCCTCCAGGGTATTCCACATCTTTTATCTCTGCTAACTACAGTCTGCAATGGTTCCTCTACAAGGGAGAGAGTTATGGGATGATGCGTAAACTCAGAGATTTTTTTTTATGAAACTCAATAAGGTCTTTTTATAATTCAGTGTTTGATATAAATATTTCCCTTAATGCTTAATGGCAAGAGAATCTAGACAGAATGTTCATAGTCAATTATTTATATATATATATATGTATATATATGTTACCGCTTGTTATATATACACTTATATGTATTTATGTATATATATATGTATATGTGTGTATATATACACATATATATCAAGTAGTAACTCTATTGAGATTTATGCCTAGAATATGGCTCTTGTATTCTTAGAATATAGAGCTCATATTACCAGTCCATTTAAATTGCCTCATTTGTTTGAGTAAATAGTTTGGAAAGGTAGGTCATCTAATTCTGTTCAGTACTCAATTCTGGCTCTATACTCAGAGACTACCCCTAACAGTGATTATGTTACCAACTGTGTCACCAAGAAAAAAACCCATTGGCCACATGCAAAGAAAGCACTTTTCTTCTATACTATCTCATGGCCATTTGAATGTTCAAAGTAATTATTAGTTCTAACATTTTTAGTACTCAGTGCTTTTCAGTATCTGGTTTCAAGTAAAAGCTTTATGTCCTACATTATTTTATTCTTCAATAGGTATAATTAGAAACAATCCTCTGTCCTTGGCAGTTAATTGATCTCCTTAATCTATTGCTGTAAGAGTACTCAAAATTACAAACTAATATTAACTTGATATTGAATTCATAAAGATTAAGTATATGTTATAATAAGATAGTCTTGACTCTAATCCATATTTATCATTTATTAACTGATAATATTTTAGACATAGTACCCATACTCTTAAAATGGGCTAAGTAGTTTATAAAATTGATTTAGTAAAATTTATATCTGACTTATTTTGAATTCTTAAACCATATCTAAGATGCCTACAACACTTTGACTGTACCATTATATACAAAAGAAAGCTAAACTGAAGAAAATTATGACAATCTAATAGCACACAGCTAGTTACTAACAGGACTAATACAAACCCAGTTTCTTGACTTTGTTCTAAATATTTTCAATTATTTTGTAAGCTTTCTTGTTTCTTGTTTCTCAAGTTGATGTTTGTTACTAAATGTAATGTATTTCTCAAAAAACACTTTTAATTAAATATAAGTATGCTGACGTTTTAAAAATGAAATATCTAACATAGTTCTCTGTCTCAGACTCTGAGCTTCAGAATTTCTGCTTGACCTTATCACCCAAAAGAATTAAAAATTGATACATTTCTTAAAGAGTCAAGTGCATTTAAAATAATTGTGTCTTTATAGCAAAAAGGCATTAATTATGGAAACTATTATCTGCAACAAAATTTAGTTTCCTGACAGTCCTTAGATGTTAAGTACCTATGCTGCACATCTTTCAAATCCATTTATAATTATTATTATGATATTGTAAAATTAACTAAAATTAAGACATTCAAAATATTTCTGCATAAAATTAATATAATTTAGTATAATATTTTTTTCATTTATTTAAACACCATAGTTAGAAAGTTCCTCATGATTGAGATTCAGTCTTTATACACCACCTTCATAATATATTTACTGGCACAATGTCCCCAGTTTCCTTTCTACTCATTTCTTAATAATCAGGAGATATCTACAAGATTAAGTTATTCTCTTAAACATGAATGCACCCAATGAAGGGTCAACACAATACTCAAAGCAACTGCTAATACTTTAGAAGAAATATGTCTAAACTAATACAGCAGTAGTTGGAGACTTTCAGCACTGCTCTGTCACCTCTTGGAAAGTCAAGACTACAACTTAATAAGAAAAAATATAGGAGAGGTGGTTAGTCTATATATATGGCTTTTCATCTCTAAAAGCTGAATGCACATTCTTCTCCAATGCACATGGGACGTTCTCCAAATTAGACCATATTGTGAGCCACAAAACATAACTCCACAAGGTCAAGAAGATAAAATCTATATCAATTATCTTCTCGGTCCATAATACACTGAGAATAAAAGTGAATTACACACAGAAATGGTAAAAAAATTAACATTTGTAAGTTAAACAGCTCACTACTAAACAACAATTTGGCCAGAGAGGAAAAAAAATCAAGATTTCTGAAAACAAATGCGAATGAGATCACAAATAAATTGATCTCCTATATGACCCAGCAATGCTACTCCTTGGGACATACCCTAAGAATACAAAAGCACAATACATAAATATGCTCTGCATCCCTATGTTCAGTGCAGCATTATTTATAATAACCAAAATTGGAAACAACCCAGGTACTGGACAACTTATCAGTGGTTAAAGAAACTATGGTACATCTAAACAATGGATTATTCTGGAGTGATCAGGAAAAATTAACATAAAATTTGCCTATACATGTATGAGCATGGCGATTATGATGAGTGAAATGAGTGAGAGGTAGATGGATAGACATAGAATGATCTCACTTATCAGTGGGAGATAAAAACAATAAAAGAAAGTATGGTAATAATATCCAGAGACAATAGAGATGAGAGCTGGGAGGACCAGCCCATGATATGAAGCTTTCCAGAAAGAAAAGTGAATGCTGGTAGAGCAGTAACTGCACTACCAATGACAGTGTAGAGAAAAGCAGAATATTTGTCACAAAACCAAGCAGGGGGACGGTGGAGGAGAGAATGGGGTCATTGGTGGCAAAAAGTTGCACTGCTGAAGAATTGCATAACATTCTACAACTGAAACACAACTATGAACATTTCTGTAATCATAGTGCTTAAACAAACGATTCTAAAAAAGAATTTGTGGGACACAGTAAAAGTGGAATTAAGTCAAAAATTTATAGTTTTGCAAGCATTCATCAGGAAGAAAGATGAAACCTACATAAATAATTTAACATCACGCATATAGAATAGATAAATGCCCCCAGACATAACCCAAAGTATATAGGATGAAAAAATATTAAAAATTAGAGGTAAAATAAATGAACTGAAATTTGCCCACCCAAAAAAACCCTGAAAGAGCAATAAAATCAAGAGTTTGTTCTTTGAGAAAATAAATAATATCAATAAACACTAGCAAGTCTCACAAGGAAGGGAAGGGAAAAAGCCCTAATAAACCCTATCAAGTTAAAGGGGAGATGTTTTAGCTGACATTACAAAATTCAAAGTATAAAAGGATGTAAAGGAGATGTTTATTTTCTTCATAAACTTCTTTAAATATATTTATTTAATAGGTATATAGTTTATTGTTTTTTTCCAATGTAGACATAGTTTTCTCCATCCCTTTTTTGAATTTGTTTAGCAGAAAATTCTTGTTTTTTCTGAGTTCTGAAAGAGTTCATGTTAGAACCAGGTTATAGGTATTGTTTAGCTTCTTGTTATTTTTACCCCTATATGCACCAACAGTAGCATTTGGCATTGTTCCATTTTACACAGGCCATAAAAATGGGAAAATCTTATGTATAGAAGGAAGTTCTTATCCAATATGGATAGGAACTCATAAACTTTATATTGCCTTGGGTTCTTTAACCCTGAACATTTGTCATAATGATTGATTTAAACTTATGCTTCATTCAATAAGATATCGACCATTCATCCTGAACTTTGTATCCCATCTTTGGAATAGGCATGATTTCCTGCATCTGCACCAGGAATCAGACTTTTACAGGGGAAGACCCTAATGCTTACCTGCACTAACTAGCTCCAGAGTGGGTTCAAATGAGACAGTGATGACTTGGAAACTGCAATAACAGGTTTCTCTGCATTGCCACCTAACAGTGAGATGAAACCAGAAGATGCTCCACAACACCTTGACTTCGGTATAGGAACTGTGCAAAACCCAAGAACTCTAATTATAGCAACTTGACTGTGACAACTATGATTGAGAAGAAATTTTACTGGGACCATGAAAAAAGACTTTGGGGTTAGACAAATTAGTATGCTGGAGCCTATAGTCGGTTTTATAGAGGGATGCTTCATGTGTAGGGTCTCCCTGTTTTTAGGCTAAAGGTTTTTCGTTTCTATTTTGTCCAACATCTGCTCCACCTATGCAAAAAAATAAAACATACAAAACCCACCCTGTTTTTGTTTCCTGTTCTTTTTATCTTTTATATATCTTTTACATATGTTTTTCTTCATATTTTTGTACTTTTTTTGGTTTGATTTGTTTTTGGTTCACACTCAGTGATGCTCAGAAGTTACTCATAGCTATGCACTCAGAAATCACTCCTGGCTTAGGGGACCATATGGGACTCCGGGGATCAAACCGAGGTCAGTCCTGGGTCAGCCACATGCGAGGCAAATGCCCTACTCCTGCGCCATGACTCCAGCCCGGATATTTTTGGGACATTCTTAATACTGCTCTGACATCAACAAGAGACAGTTTTGATATGACATCCTGACAATGAGGAAATGGCAACAACTTGGTCCAAGAGCAGATTGTCTTACCTCACCACCTAATGATAAGATGAAATCAGAAGACACGTCATCCTTCACTCTGTGCAAAAACCAAGACTGCTAACTTCAGACGACTGACTGTGACAACCATGACTGGGCAGAACTTATCCCAGGACTAATAAGAAAGACCCTAGGCTTTGGCCAACGACATGTAAAACAACCAAGATCTCTAATTCCAGAGGCCTGACTGAGAAAACTGCAACTGAGCAGAACTTCTGGAAACATACGAAAGACTCTATCCTAGGCTTCACCCTAGATCAATGCAAAAACCAAGACCACCAACTACAGAAGACTGATTAAAACAACAACTGAAGTTCTGATTAAACAGAACTTCTAGAACCATAAAGAAAGACTCTAACCTACGCTCCATCCTATAGCCTGCGCAAATACCAAGATTTCTAGATACAGAGGCCCAATTTTATCATCCTCAACTGAGTGGGACAAAAGGACCTAGGAGAGAGAATAAGAGCATCCATGGAACCTTTAGTTATTTCCATGACAGTATACTTCAAGGACGGAGAAGCCCCATATCTCTTAGGGCAAGGGAATTCCCTTTCTAATCTCCCCAAAATTTACTGTGCCTATGCAAAAAAAAAGCACAAATTAATTTTTACTCTTATCATTGTTGTTGCTTTTTTATTGTTTTTCTTGTGTGTGTGTGCTTTGCTTTGTTTTTAACTTGGGACCATGGTTATTGTTTGGTTGTTGTTTTTATTGCTGTGGTACTTATTGCTGTTGTGCTTTTTGGGTATTTTTTGTTTATTTGTTTGATTTTTTAAAAAATTTTGTTATGTTTTATTTTCTTTTTTCCTTTTTCTTCTCTTAAATTGATATTTATATCCTCTAGAAGGACTCCCCTCATACTTTTTTGCTTGATTGATTTTTGCCCCAGCGCCATTTTTTCTTTTCTTCTAACAAAACCACATAACTTGAACCATCTTGTTCTGCTTCACAAATTGAAGGAGAAATAATGGAGGGTACCAAGACCAAAGAGTAGTATGAACATCGAGTAGAAATAAAAATGAACATACTTAAACACCAAATCCAAAGCCAACGACAACAGAATTGATAACCCAATCTACAACAAGCTAGACACAGAGGGGATCACTTATACTAGCAGCCTAGGGGCAAAGGAAGGGAATATATGATGTATGCTGGTTACAGGGGTGGAGGGAGGACACTTGTGGTGGGAATGCCCCTGTTTCAATATTGCTATGTACCTGAAATATTATTGTGACAGATTTATATCCACTGTGGTCAAAATAAAAATTATTTTTAAAGAATATTTCAGGATTTGTATCTCAGAGATATTTTCAATGATATTATTTTATTGGAAAAAAAGCAATAGACACAAAAATAAAAATAAATGAAACTGGGGCCGAAGTGGTAGTGCAAGCTGTAGGGCATTTGCTTTGCACGTGGTTAACCTAGGAGGGACCAAGGTCTGATTCCCTGGTGTCCCATATAGTCCCTCAAGTCAGGAGTGATTTCTGAGTTCATAGCCAGGAGTAACCTCTGAGTGTATGTATGTGGCCTCAAAAAGCAAAAAACAAACAAATAAAAACAAATAACACTACTGGTATAATAGATCAATTATATTCTTCTTGGCAAAAGAAAATTATACTAAAATTCAAAGATACTGACTGTAAACAAATATTTTGTACTCAACATATTGAATAAAGCATTAATATCTGTGATAGAAAGTACATACAAACATAAATATCAAGACATTCAATAACCAATTAAAAAGTAATGAGAATAAATGAACAGGCACTTATCTGAAAATAATAGTGACATATAGTCAGTAAACATATAAAAACAAGTTAAATATCACCTAGTCTTATGGAAATCTAATTTAAGATGACAACTAGCTATCATTTCACACCAGTTAGAACGACATAGACCAAAAAGTCTATAAGCAACCTGTGTTGGCAGTTATGTGATGAAAAAGGAAGTCTCATGCACTACTAGAGGAAAGATGTCTGGTTTATTCCTTATGAATAATAGCTATGAAAATTCCTCAAGACTAGAGATTGTGTTTGATCCAGCAATCCCAGTGCTTGCTCTCTATATCCAAGAAAAAAGTTAATACATAAATATCTAAGCAGACCTCTCTTTTTTTTTTAATTTTTTTTTTTTGGTTTTTGGGTCACACCTGGCAGTGCTCAGGGGTTACTCCTGGCTCCATGCTCAGAAATTGCTCCTGTCAGGCACGGGGGACCATATGGGGCACCGGGATTTGAACTGATGACCTTTTGCAATGAAAGGCAAACGCCTTACCTCCATGCTATCTCCCGGGCCCCAGACAGACCTCTCATATAAAAACCACAATGTGGAAACAACCCAGGTGCCAAAGGACAGAAGAATGTAAAAAATGTTTTGATGCACATCTATAGATGTATGTATCACATATACACACAATAAATAAATTTCAAACAGTTACAAGAAATTAAGAAGCCATACAGCATGCCTCAATTTGGATAAAACTGAAGAATTTTATGCTAAGTGAAGGACAAGAACAAGGACAAGTACCAGATGTTCCAACTAATCAGTAGTATATAAAATAGCATGTCTAGGAAAGGTAAGTATAAATATAACCAAAACACTTATTCTGGATCACAGAAATAAATTTTCTAAGGAATGCAAGAAATTGAGGGAGAAAAAAAGAAGTCTGGAAGTAACAAAGGGTCAGGGATTGTGATTTTGGGCTCTTGTGTGGTGTCAAAGTGAGATATCTGTATATAACTAAGTCACTAGACACAACACTACTATAAACACAAGACACAAACTACAATACTTCAATGTAAAATGTATGCTATGGAATAAAATTGCAAGGTAGTAGGGAACCTACAATAGTTGAAGGAGTAATGGGGTTGCAATGGTAGGACTAGATGTGGGAATGTCATCAACTTAAAACTCTATTACCAAATATTTGTAAACAATTGTCACTATGCTAAAATATATGTATGTATGTATAAATATATTTAAAGTAGTATAAATGTGGCCTGAGACAGTGTAGCAGCTAGAAAGTTTGTCTCCATGCAAAAGACACTAATTTAATCACCAGCCCCTCTTTTTGTCTTTCAATTCCTACCAGGAATGATTCCTGAGCACAGAGTCCTGAGAACAGCTGGTATGGTCCCAAAACAAAACAAAAAAGAATAAACTGATGAATAGAAATTGTCTTTCAAATCAGAGTCTTGGCAAAAAATACTGTTTAAGTTATGTTTAATAAAATTGAATAAATATTATTTTTAAAAAGCTTAACAAACTGCGTTTTTTATTTTGAAGTAGATTTCAAAAGGAACAAAGGTATGAATGAGATATTAGAGTTAGAATTCTTTCATTTTATATGAAGATTTAATAAGCAATTTAAATTTTATAAATTAAAACACCAGCAAAGCAGTCCCATAAGTTTCAACCACTTCACAGCAGTCTGTGTAATCTTCCTAAAATATAATTCAGATCATGTCTTTCCTAGGCTGAAAATTCCCCAGTGATTTCCCATTATACTTAGAGTAAAATTCAATTTCTTCACTATGATCTACCAGGGCCAGCATAATGTGATTCCTAAATATTTTCTGATCCATCTCTTCATCTTTCACACCTTATATTAGTTAGATATTGTGCTACAAGATACCCCAAAATTAACCACTTGAAATAACATATGTTTTCTGTCTACAATTTTTGATAAGTAGGAATTTGGCCAGTATTTAGTTGCCCTCCTCTTTGAAGTCTTTTGTAAGGCTTTCATCAATGTTATTCAAGGTTAACATGCCACTTAATGATTTAATTGGAGAAAATTATGCTTCCAAACACACTTAACTTATTATTAGGAGTATTTTGTTTTATAAAGGTCATTGGATTAATATTCTCAAATCCTTAGTTCTTGCTTAGAATTTACTCTTATCTACTGACATATCAATTACTTCATGAAGGTAGTAATGATGGAGAGAGAAATTGCTAAAAACAAAAATTGTCAATCCTAGAAACTGAAATCCATGGAATGTGATATGGAGATTCTTCAGAAACTGGAAATCGAGCTCCCATAGGATCCAGCTATACCACTCCTAGGAATATACCCTAGGAACACAAAAATACAATACAAAAACCCCTTC